>JAULBX010030353.1:0-16137 GCA_032358255.1 Heterotrichella gracilis
GGAGGGGAGCGAGGCCCAAAGGGGAGACGGGAAGGGGGGTGAAGAGGAGGGGAGGGAGGAGGTGGAGGTGGTTGTGGAGGGAGGGAGCAAGGGGGATATCAAAGGGGTGGATGTTGAGGAGGGGCGGGATGGACAGCAGACGCATCTGGCTGCTGCACTTGACATGTTTGGTCTGGATCAGTTTGAGCTGTTTTGGGAGATGCCCAGTGACACCAAGTGCCTGGTGGCGTGGAACGGCAAGGGGTGAGTGGGAGGAAGGGGAGTAGGTGTCAGGTTCAACTGTGTGTGGGTCCCTGTACAGTCAGAATTCTATGAGGGATGTGTCGTTGGTTGTTTAGGGTTAAAGGTTACCTGCTGAGCAGAGCCTCTGCAGGAGGTGATGCTAATGATGATGTTGATGATTGAACCATTTAATCCATCATGGCATAAGCACGACGATGATGATGTTGTAGGCGAGAATACTGTAACATGACACTGGCAAATGCCCAGATGTTACAGCATTCTCACCTGTTGGATCATCATCGACATGTTGTGGCCATGATGGATCAGATGATACCATCAACATCATCATCATTAGCATTAAAATTAATCATTAACACACATTTTTGTGGGGCATCATTAGCGTTAAAATTGATCATTTACCCACATTTTTGTGGGTCATCATTATGCTGCACGCAAGCAGCATAGCAAACGATTGCATTTGATCAGCAGATATTGCATGGTATGCGCATGGCTACCTTGCTGATGGGCATGGTGATCAGGCGCCTTGCGTGCACGAGGCCACCTTTTCATGGGAAGGCAGTCTGTCAGATTACCTAAATTCACCATAGTGGGCATGGTGATTCTTACTATCACCGCACATGCAGATCATAATTATGAACCATCAGAGTGTCATGATGATACATGTGACATGGATGTACGTGTGTGCTGCATTGCAATTGAGCGCCACCCAATCCAATCCAATGAAGTTGGTGGTGATGATCATGACAGTAAAGATTGTGAGATGGCGATCTTGGTTACATTGATGCACGTGCATGGCAATTGATCGCCGCCCAATCCAATCCAATTCAATGCCCACCCAACCCCACACCTCCTAACACATACCCTCGACTCCCGCAGGACCATCGTGCTTGGCTTCCGCGGCACCGCCTCAGTGGCAAACATGCTGCACGACCTGCAGGCATGGCTGGCGTCGTACCCCCTGGCATCAAGGGGGGGGTGCAGCGGCCTTGTGGGCCCCGCTGTGCACAACGGCTTCCTCAAGAGCTGGCGGGTGAATGCGGTGCATGACCGCATAGTGGCATGTGTCAAGGCCGCTGTGCTGGCAGGGGTGGGGGGGTGCCCGGGTGTCAAGCCCACTGTGTACGTGACTGGGCACAGCCTGGGGGGTGCGCTTGCCACGCTGGCTGCCTTTGACATTGCGCGGCATTGTGAGGCGGATGGGTTGGAGGTGCATGTGAAGTGCTACACGTTTGGGGCGCCCCGCACAGGTGCGCTTCTGCTGGTGCAGGCTGCTGTGCATTCATGCCCCTCGAGTCTCCTGGATATCACAATGGCTTCAATCCATGGCATCAGTCCCACACGCCTGGACCCTAGTGTTTGGACCCCACTGATACCTGCTGTTCCTCTCAGTAATTGATATTGGTCATGACGGTCCCCTCTCATTGCTCTTATCTGCGCACTCCCACACATACGCAGGCAACCACTCCTTTGCCCGCCTGTACAACCAGCACGTGCCCGACACCTGGCACGTGGTCAACGACAGGGACATAGTCACGCGCGCAGCAAAGTTTGCGCTGTACAAGCGGCCGGGGCACCGCGTGATCATCAACCCAAGGGGGGACCTCATAGTCAGGCCAAGGAGCGCTGAGCAGCAACTCTTGTAAGTGTCAAGGGGTGGGAGATGGAATAACGGGGATTCGCCTTTCAACATGCATTCAACATACACCATTACACAGGATATGTGGCATGTGTGGGTTTCTCATACAGCCTAGAGAGTGTACCACACCCACACCTTCTAACATATCTCGTCCACAATGCACAAGAGCACCATGGTGGAAGATTTACATCATTACGACAAGGGGTACAATAGTAAACATGTAATCAAGAAGAGACACTCCATGCACTCGACCACGATACCAGCCCCTGTAACCCACAGCACCCTAAACCCTGAACCCCCACCCCGCAGCACCCGAGAGCGCGCCACTGTGGGTCAGCACCTGCTGGGCTCATATGGGCGCTCCATCGCAGCCATCCTCAGGGTGCAATTCTCTGCCAAAAGGGTGAAGGGGGGACTTGAGGTGCGCATTTCGAAAATTATAGGCAAAACATTTAGCCTTGGTTAGGTACATCTCTCAGCCAAAAGGGTAAAGATGGGCCCTGCTGGTGCGGCAAACCAGGCCAAACCCTAGCCAAGCCACAGGCTAAACATCAGCATTGCCATTCCTGCTGTTCCTGCGTGGTATATGGCTCATTGCCACCCTACCCCATCCTAGCTTCAAACCCTGGCGTGGGGTTTACGTTTAGTCGTAGCTGGTTCCTCGAGCACACAACCGCTGTGCTAAACCCTACCACCTCTCTAAAAAACCCTAGAGTGAGACCTACCTGCAATTGCCTGGCTGGTCCAAGCTATATTCACATACACTCACCACTCCCCCTTGCGCAGGGTGTGCTGTCTCTGTCCCGCAGCCCCCACCTGAGTGAGGTGCTGCGTGTGCTGGTGGGTGTGGAGCAGGGGGAGCTGGTCAAGAGGGCGAGGCAGGTGGGTGGTGGGTGTGGGGAGGGGGAAAGAGTGCACGGGATTGTGAAGGGTTGGGGAACAACTGCAGCAAAGACCAGTTTGTGGCTAATTGCATGCTCTGCAATGGCTTGCGCCCCTTTGACTGTTCTGCAAGATTGTGTAAGAATCGATGGGCTGTTACTTGGCCAACCAATGCCAATTTAATAAATGTAGCCAGTACAAATCCTCGCGTGAGTCCGCAGCATCCCCACCACCAGTTGAACCCCATCCCCGCCCCCCCACCCCACCCCACAGGTGATGCTGTGCACAGAGCGCCCCCCCCTGGATGCGGTGCTCACCCCTACTGGCATGACACTGGTACCACCACACCTCCGCACGCACTCCTGCAAGCATGGCAAGGGACAGCCGGCATCCCGAAATTGGAGCAAGTCCATGGGCAGCAGCTCGTCGTCCCTGGGACTGAGTCGGTCCTTGGGAAGTGGGGAAATTGGGGATGAGGGCCCACACCCGGGGTTGGCAACAGGCCGCGTGACATCACTGGAATCGGGTCAATCGCTGGGAACTTAGGCATGTGCATGAGGGTGGAGGCATGTCCCCTGCGGTTTCATGGTATCAACAGCAAGTTGAACGCCCTGGTACAACACATCCTGTCACATCCTGTCTTCATGCGTCCCTTTCTCGCTTTCTGTCTGCAAAATAATCTTGTGTGTTTTTTCGACACGTTGGGTACAGATACCTGGGAGGGAATGTGATACAATTGCAAAAATGATGCACGTGCTCATGACTTTATCACCAATGAGGTCACAGTGGCACAATGGTTGGTGAGTGCCTGAGTGAATGACATTGTCAAGCATCGCTTGCCAAGCGCGATTGTTACTGAAACAGTACCACTGCAACGCTCGTTGCCTGTGTAAGCTAGTCGCCTACAGGTGCGGAATATTGCACTTAATTGCAAAGATCATAATTACTATTGACAGTGGACTATGAATCACGAGTTATTAGTCTATTGATCGTTTAGTTGCGAAGCCATAATGCAGCCGCCCAAGCGTCCTAATGTCTATCAATACTAGCCATCTTGGTCCCCATAAGGCCACCATGGTGAAATGATTTATAGATGCAATTCTATAACATTATAAAGGAGAAGAGACTCTTGCCCACTCAGTGGAAAAGAAAGAAGCAAAGAATAATTCTGAAACCAAAAGACACACCCACAACATGGCGGCAAGCCACCAACTGGACAGGCCGTTCAGCAACCAGTGGGACATAGCGCGGGTAACAAGGGCATATCATGTAAGCATAGGCCCGTTCCTACCTGTCCCTTTTGTATCATGGGGGACAACTGAAACAATATATCTATCAACACGGCGTTGGAGCAAGGCCGTGAAAAGTTGTAAACAGGGTCAGATAACACTAGTAAAACATAGTACAAGAAGTAGTAATGGCCTGCGCTATCTCTCACTACGAGCTGCAAGATTTTGACATCTTCTTCCATGACTCGCCATCAATGGGGATGGCTGACCCCCATGGGCAAGAGCGCTTGTCATGACTCGCCATCAAGGGACCAGCAGACCGACTCCACGCCCGTCATGCATGTAATTTTGGCTACATAATATAGCTACACACCCGTACAGGCTATGTTATATAGCTGTAGCCGTAGATGCGCCCGCACCCGGCGCGCCCTCCCCTTCCTGCTGCTCCTCCCCTGCACATACAAGAAGTGAGTCAACTCCTCAGTTACAGTAATTGCTTCAAACCCCCCTGCTGCCCGGGCCCTGCCACCCTCGCGCAGGCGATGCCCCATGTGCGATACAGGATTGGAAAAAACCTTGAACTCTAATTCCTAAATAGTGTGGTGTGTGGCCGCATGGGTAAATTGATACAAAACATGTTCGCATGTATGTGGAGGCATGATTCAATAGATGCCACACGCATGACCATTTGCACTTGGTCCTCGCACCTTCTTTTACGATGCCTTCTTCCATCACACTCCCCAGCGTCGGAATCAATCCCAGGGACGCACCGCATCCCCAGGTACTTTGCTTTTCAGGGAAAAGCTCAATCTCGGGAATAGACCCGCATCCTCGACCCCCATTGATGCGCTCAACCCCAGGGACACGCCCGCCTCCCTAGATTTCTGGGTTTTTTCATCGACCGGGCTTACTCCCAGGCTTGCTGCGCTGTTTTCAATGGACTTGCTCCATCCCCGGTATGCCTGTTGTGCCACGGCAAGGTTGCCATGTTTCCAGGCGCGGACGCGGGGGGATGGGGACACCAGTGCCATGCCGTTGGGGGTGAGTACCGCATCCCAGGGTGGGCGCTCCGTACATAGCATCACCTGTGGAATGTGTGTGGGCGTGTGGGTGGAGAGGGAGGTGTGGCCTGATGCACAGCCAGTTGGGGATCCACATTGGCGGTATGCCACTACCCTGGGATTGATTTGCTTGCCCCACAACCCCATAAAAGCCTCAAAGATGCAATAAAACAATGCGTGCCCTTTATTGCTCTTTTATACAGCGTTTTATTGCTCGTTTAAAGACTTCTCTTATTGCTTCCCTTATTGCTTATAAGGGCTCCTTAGAGCAGTCTTTGCTCCCCTATTTGCCATACACGTCATCAACCCCCCCATTCCCCTACCCACCTGCCTTGCCCTCTTGACCAGCTCCCCCTGGTCCACCCCCACCAGCACACGCAGCACCTCACTCAGCTGGGGGCTGCGGGACAGGGAAAGCACGCCCTGCGAATCGTGGGCATGGGGGTGGTAAGTAAATTTGAGTTGAAAATTCGAATGTTGAACCAGCCAGGCAACTGCAGTGCAAGCCTGGCACACACTGGTGTGCGCACTGGTGAAGTGGCTTTGGGAAGGGTGGCCCAGTGGTCAAGATAGAGCGAGGCGACTGCATGTAAACCCTGCTCAAGGTTTTGAAGAGAGTGGGCTACGGGGCATAATCACATGCCACCAGTGATGCTACTGTACGTGCTTTACTGGTATGCGGCAGTAGCAGAGGGAAATCCCAAGTAGTTTGGCTAGGGTTTAACCTGGGGTGTTCAACACCTGAAGTTTCATCCCCGCACCTGCAGCCCTCATTGCACTTTCTTGACTGAGAAATGGACCCTAAGGAGGGTTTAGGGTTTTGCCAAGGGTTTTGTTGATCCGCGCACCTGCAGGCCCCCTTGCACCTTCTTGGCTGAGAACTGCACCTTCAGCAGAGCTGCAAAGGAGCGCGCGTATGACCCCAGCAGGTGGTGCCCTACTGTAGGGTGTTGGCGGGTGCTGCGGGAGTGACAAGGGAAGAAGTATTAAGAAATAGAAAGAGGAGAAGGCATGGTGCATCCAGCAGGATGTGGTGTGGCGTGAGAAGGGTGGGGTACTCAGATATGCTGTTTGACGAACTGTATTCGATAGTGGATAGCCTGTACATGACTACAGACTGTTAAACAACGCAGCAGCCCGTAAACTTCAAACCCTAAACGCCACCACCGTAAAACCTAAATACTAATCATGAGAGTACCACGTACAACAGTTGCTGCTCCGCGCTGCTTGGCCTGACTATGAGGTCCCCCCTTGGGTTGATGATCACGCGGTGCCCAGGCCGCTTGTACAGCGCAAACTTCGCTGCGCGCGTGACTATGTCCCTGTCGTTCACCACGTGCCAGGTGTCGGGCACGTGCTGGTTGTACAGGCGGGCAAAGGAGTGGTTGCCTGCATGTGGTGGGAAGGGGATAGAGCATAAAGTGACAGCCAGTAATGACATTAAATAGGGAGGGATACAAGGGGCCATGGACAGCAAAATTGGAGGAATAGGAGGGTCACACGAGGTCACTAGACAGCAGGGAGGGAGAAATTGCAGGGTCCTAATCAGGTCCCAAGACTTGCGCCTGTGCATGTGTGCATCGGGTGGCTCGTTAATACCTCTAGCAACAGCGCACCTGTGCGGGGCGCCCCATATGTGTAGCACTTCACATGCACATCCACCCCTTCCGCCTCGCAATGCCGCGCAATGTCAAAGGCAGCCAGCGTTGCGAGCGCACCCCCCAGGCTGTGCCCCGTCACGTACACAGTGGGCTTGACACCCGGGCAACCCCCCGCCCCTGCCAGCACAGCGGCCTTGACACATGCCACTATGCGGTCATGCACCGCATTCACCCGCCAGCTCTTGAGGAAGCCGTTGTGCACAGCGGGGCCCACAAGGCCGCTGCACCCCCCCCTTGATGCCAGGGGGTACGACGCCAGCCATGCCTGCAGGTCGTGCAGCATGTTTGCCACTGAGGCGGTGCCGCGGAAGCCAAGCACGATGGTCCTGCGGGGGGCAGAGGAGGGTGAGGAGGTGTGGGGTTGGATAAGTATTGGAATGGGTGGCAACCAATTGCCATGCAGATACATCCATGCATTTATGTAACCAAGATCACCATCCCACCATCTTTACTGCCGTGATCATCACCACCAACTTAGATGTATGATCAGGATAGGCAACAACTACTTGCCTTGTTACTAAAATAACAAGCACACATTCCTTATTGGGTTGGTTTGCACAGGAATCCCATGCGCTATTAAAGCTGGCACCTCCCCTCCCCACCCTGCTCCCACTCACCCCTTGCCATTCCACGCCACCAGGCACTTTGTGTCGCTGGGCATCTCCCAAAACAGCTCAAACTGGTCCAGACCAAACATGCCCATTGCCTCTGCCAGGTGCGTCTCCTCTCCATCCCTCCCCTCCTCAACATCGTCTGCAACATCCTCCTTGTCCCCAGCGATTACCACCACCTCCACGTCCTTTCCTCCCTCCCCTTCCCCCCTCTTCTCCTCCCCCCCCTGGGCCTCGCTCCCCTCCCCTTGTTGCCCCTTCCCCTTCCCCTCCTTGTAGTCGTACATGAAGTAGCTCCAGTAGAACAGCTTGAGGGAGGTCTCCAGGCAAAACAGGGGCTCACCAGCCACCTGGCGCTCAGCCAAAACCCTAGGGACGTCAGACTCACCCCACGCAAACTCCTGCAGCCAAACCTGGGAGAAGGCCAAGGGGAGGAGGCTGAGGCTGGGGTTGCTAGCAGGCAGAATTGGCCAGGTGAGAGTGCATATATAGATAAGAGACATAAGGTAAGCGCAGGACGTGTGCATGTTGGCGCATGCCCATGTGTGCATGCCCATGCAGGGGTGCCACCCGATAATGCATGCTATGCTGAGCTTTTGTCTTCAAAGGAGGGTGAAGCTTTCAAGTACGTGAACAATTTCGCAACGATCAAAGGGTAATAGGGGTGACGTGGTGACGCAGCATTGTGCAGAGTTGTCCTCTCATCCGTAGAGCCTAAATACAAACCTAAACCCTATCCCTAAACGGTATCACCCTACACCCTTGTCACCCCCACCTGCAGCACCAGGTTGCTCATGCTTCTGTCCTTGGGCATGTAGATGAAACCAGAGCACACAGCAGATATAGTGGACACAATCTGCGTTGGCATGTGAATGAAGAGGGTTTGAGTAGGTTTGTTTGGCAATATAGTCACAGGTGAATGTAGTAGGATTTTCGGGCATATTGCCACAGGTGAATTTCTCTGTGAGGTCTTGAGCTGTCAACTGAGAATGGTTGCATAAGGTTGCAGATTGAGAGGAATTCGAATCAACAGGGTTAATCTAGGATTAAACAGGGAGACTCCTTAGCATTTGGATGGAATAACCTGTCCAATGTCTGACTCAAACCTGCACACCACTCAAGACTTACGTCCCCACCATACAGCATGACAATGCCACCCTTGCATGCAGCACTAGGGCATGGCCAAGGAAAGGCCAAAACCCTAAAACCTACCCGTTTGCCTGCATTGACAGATGTCCCCGCCAGCTCATGACCAGTTCATTGCAGCTGGACCCTAAACTCTACATCTATACCCTATACACCGCCCGCTCGCACCTGCATTGGCAGGAACCCTAGCCAGGTCATGACCTGTCCATTGCAGCTGTCTATGCGCACAAACCACAGCAGGCACAGTGAGAGGCCGTTGAACAGGATGGTCCAGGTGCGCTGATTGATCTGAGGGGCAAGGGGGAAGAGGATAATGAAGGTGCACGGGTTGGGGAAACCCTGTGTAAGGGAAATGCCAATGAAGGGGATGTTCATGGTGCGCTGACGGATCTGGGGCCCCCAGCAGGAGGGTGGCATTGGGCAACACTAGGCAGAGGCAACATTGCATTTTGCTGGAAGGCCATACCGGAATCCTTTGGATGCCACAGTTGAAAACAGCCTGCTCGGCCAAACCCTAAACCGTATACCGTAAATCTTACCACCAATCCCTGTGTATTACATGGCCATTGCTGTGGCTGAAGGTGGGTTTGCAGGTGGGTTTGTGGTCCTTCTTCTTGGGCCTTCCACTGACAGACCCTGCGCTAGAGTCTCCCCACATGCTCCAAAATACCCTGCCTAGTTCTCCCTACCTGCATCATGAGCACCACATTCGCCATCCTGTAGCTCACGTAGGGCTTCTGCTGCAGCAGGTGCCTGGCAAGGAGCAACAGGCCCAAGAATGCCGCAAAGTAGACCAGGGAGCCACCTGTTAGCAACGGGGAGGGTACAATGTCAGTCTAGTTGATCTGCTCTGGATGTTGCATGGGTGCGGATGCAGGGGGTGGCTTCATACACAGGGTTTGCCTTCATATCTGCTCTGGATGGCGCTTGGCGGCAAAAGGGTGCAAGTGCAGAGGTGTCTTCACACTTAGGTTTGTCTTCACACATACGGTTTGCCACAGGGGTCGGGGTTTGCCTCCATACTCACCTACCTCTCACCTAGCAAACAGAGATAGAGTCTTGAAGTTAAAGGCTTGCCTTCAGACCTAGGGTTTAGGGATTGCCTTTCCATCCACCTGTCATGAGCGCAGACCCCAGGCGGACCTTGTTGCTGGCGTGGCAGTACACCACTGCTTGGCGGCAGTAGGGTCCTTTGGGTATCAAGACTGGGGATGGAAGGGAATTTGTGGGGATTAGACTGCGTGGGGGTGGGGTTGTTGGGGTGCAGTGGTAAGCAAGCTGGGTGTTGCATGGCGCTCTCAACACCAGGGGGTGGCAATACAAAGAGGGGGACTGGGATGGGAGATTTTGGGGAGAAATGGGGGTTAACGGGGATCGAGGTGGGAGGGGAGGTCACCTGAGTACTTCTCGATAATCAAGGCGAGCGTGATGACTGTGTATAGGACGGAAGCCTCAAACAAGCACCTGCAGGGGGCACAAAACCCTTTTGGTAGGGCTTCCAGGTTAGTCCCCATGACCTTGACAACATCATACAACCAAGCCTGTAATTTGTGACCTCGTGCACAAAACCGTAATTGTCAATGCTAGGGTTCCTTTTCCAAGAATATCAGGTTCATCGTATGCAGCCACCACGGGCCAAGCAGTAATATGCGCCTGGAATCAAGGCTTTGAGTTTTAGGGTTTGGGCTTAAGGTTTCCCTCACCAGAATATGAGCTTTGGCGTGTGCAGCCACCATGGGCAGTCCATGACCAGCGCCTGGGTTTGCCACTGGAGCGATTTGGGACCAAGCAGGAAAGACAGCATCCCAGTATAACCCGACACAGGGACCAGGTTGTGCGCAGAAATGACGTACAGCAGAAACAGCTGCGGGGCAGGTAGGGGAGGTGTTAGGGTTTTTGCCAGGGTTTGGCCCTGGCACACACCCGGCAGGTTGCGGGGTCTTTGGGCCTACTGCCCTATCTAGCCATTGAACGTACCGCATGATTGTACCTCAGTGTGCGATGTTGATAAGGATGATCATGTAAGCAAACTGGTGGTGGATGGGGTCATGTTAGGGAACGTGTGCTGTGCAATGTGTCCCCTTGGTTCCACTTGGGCTCAGAACCTTGCCTCACCACAATTCATGCGAGTTCAAACAGTCACCTCGGTGATGCTATGACCACTTATTGTTTCTCCATAGATTTTTCCAAGCTCCCACCATAGGGTCTCAGCCATGCCCAGCACTCACAGCCCGCTCGCATGCCGGGCCACAGATTCCCCTCCCATAAGTTGGGGCCTAAGGCATTCAGGGTATCTCTGGAGGGTTTTCTACCAGGGCAACCCATTACCCTCCTCTAGGGTTTCCCTAGTTTCTCACCGTGTTCCAGCACGTCCAGCGAATCGCCCCGCTTGCATGCGTCAGGTTGGCCATCCACGAGCAGGGCACGACCAGCACATGCGCATTGGGCACCAGCCAGAAAACCACATTTAGGGTTTGTATGCTCAGCTCAAGCAGGCTCAGGGTGCACAGCACACGCCGCCGCCGGGACCTGGCCACAGGAGGGGTTTTAGGGTTTAGGGTCTTGAGTTTAGGGATTATGGTTGAGGAGGAAGCAGGGAGGTGCATGTGACCTGGCCAATGGGGTGTGGGGGTGTGGGGGAGTGGGGGAATGGGGGGCGTGGGGGGTGGACGGGTGGCGGGTGAGGTGTGGGGGGAATGGAGAGGGAGCAAGCGTGGAGTACATGACAGGGACCAGCATCACCCCTACCCACCACCCACCAGTGCTTGCCATCACGCCGCGCCTTGTAGACCCTAACGAGGAACACTGTTAGGGTTCCCAGCAGCCCAATCAGGCACACTGAGGACAGCACGGTGTTGAGCTGCAGGAGGGTGTCGTGCTGGACGAAATACCTCTCGTTCTGCAGCACGGAGGTAGGGTTTGCGTGGGGCTCGGCTAGGGTTTTGCAATGGGTGCGCTGGTGGTGTGTGGCGTGACAAAGAGGTACTAGTTCGGCGTGGCAAGCGTGCTGTGAGAGCGGTGGTGTTTGTTAGACACGGCCCCTTGACTCACACACCACACAGGGTTTATGTAACTGTCAATGGTGAGGGTTTGACAAGGGTTTTGTGAGGGGGGTTTGCTTGATAGTCTATTGTGACAAACAGGTGTGGCCCTGGGGCGGTGGTGAACAGGGGGAGGGGGCATGGCGAGTGTAGAGGCTGCGTAGACGGGGTGGCCAGGGTTTGTGTATAAATATATGCCTCACCCTTGTCAGCTTTGCTATCGTCAGCCACGTGAGCAGGATTGCTCCCAGCAGCACCCCCAGCGTGCTGACCCACCCCAGCACCTGCAAACGGCCAGTGCAAGCCACGTGTCACAAGGATGGCACGACGCATGCGTATGCAACTCGACAGGGCAGGAGCCCTACACTCCGATATGCATGCATGTGCCGATACTGCATGCATACGATACACCCAATGGGAAGCAAAATGTTGGCTGGCGCGCGGCACGCTGTCCCCCACCTTAGTTTCCTTTGCGCTAATGTACTCTATCCGCAGGATGACGTCGTCCTCGGCGGTGTAGTGTCCCCCGTTGGGGTCGTCGGAGAAATCGCTGGGGTATGTGGTCTGCTCCTGGGGCACCCTTTGAGCCTCGCCATCGTCGCCGTCTGGGTCTGGCTGGGTTTCTTCCCGCGTGGAGGTGAGCGTGGAGGAGAGTGCACGCACCAGGTGCGGCACTGCGCTGGCCATGAGGGGAGTGTGGCTATCCCGCGAGTGTCAAGCTCAGCGGGCGTGGCATGACAAAGGTCATGGGGTGGTGGCCAAGGGGTTGGGTTGGCACGGACACTTGCAAGCGGCCTGCGCAAGCGTTGCGTAAGGTAGTGCGGATGTCCGAGCAAGGCTGTGTGTTGTTACTGTGTGCCTAGGCAGCCGTGGATGGTATACACGCCCAGCAGCATCAAGCTGTGCCAGCTAGCTTGCGCAAGGCAGCAGTGTGTCCACCGCCAATTCGCCAACAGGCTTTCCAGCAAAGGGCAACGAACACTACCGAACACTGTCGATACGGCGAGAACGTGCTGTGCTAAGCTGGTCATTGGGGTTGACCTCCATCCGCGGCCTGTACCAGCGGGCGCGGCAAGAAAACGTTTATATTTTTATGTTTATTTTCATCGTCAGTCAGGTCATTATTCTTTCAGGGAAAAAAAGAAAAGTAAAGAGAACGCCAAAGGGCGTGCATAAGGCGGTAGCATAGTCCACAGTCATTCAGGGGACCCATCAAGCGGTCAGTCCACCACCAAGGAAGAAAGGGACCGCCCACAGGAGACCAGCCAGGTACAACATACCACATGTGCTCCAAGAAGGCTCACTAGAAAGAGAGAAACAAAAACCCCACACACACAGCGGTACACCACAAGCCAGCTTGATATACTGATATTCAGTGAAAGGATTAGTTAATAAAGGATCAGCAAATATCATTTTTCAAAAATAGCATGAACATAACGGACGATGCTCCAGCAATCATGCATGGTTGGGCCAACAGGCAGGGGTCACTGCTAGTAGTACTAGCTGTCCGCACCGCTGAAAATTGGGGGCAGCAATGCTATATCCATAACAAAAATTAACGCCATAGTATGGGTACCACCTGCTGAAAACCTTTAAATAAAAGGTGGCATAATATGGCATTCCATGCCGCCATGCCCTGTGCGCCTTTCAATTCAGCTACAGGGACCATGCACCTACTGTACACTGCCCAATTTTACCCTTCTCATGTAACCTCATCCTCCTCATCCTGGCGCACTCCCGGGCATGGGCCCCCATCCCCAGACGTCCCATTCCCCAACGACCGGCCCAAATCCCCAGATTCACATGCAGCTTCCCCGTTTGCCATCGCCCCAGGTAACCCAAAAGAAGGTCCGGCATCCCCATTTTTTCCGGTACCTACCGACCGGCTCAATCCCAGGGACCCTGAGCTGCTGTCCATAGACTTGTTCCATCCCCGGGACGACTGCTGTGTCCTGCCCTGTCCCCAGGCGCGGATGCGGTGGGATGGGGATACCAGCGTCATACCGGTGGGGGTCAGCACCGCATCCAGAGGGGGCCGCTCAGTGCACAGCATCACCTGTGGGGGTGGAGAGGTGGGGACAAGGTGGTTTAAGTAGGAAAGGGTGGGGGATCTTAGAGTACAGCATCCACCTGTGGGTGGTGGCAGGTGTGGGGGAGGATGCATTGCAGTCTGCGTGTGGCAGTCTGCAGGAGGAGGCATGGAGGGACAGCAGCGCACTGCGTGGGGACCACGCGCCACCCGACCGGATCCCCGTCCTGCTTCTATTGATGCCCCACACAATGTTGCTCACTCGGCCGCATTGTAGCCACTCCCCATCGCCACCCCCCACAACCCCCCAAATCCAATACACCCACCTGCCTTGCCTTCTTGACCAGCTCCTCTTGATCCACCCCCACCAGCACACGCAGCACCTCACTCAGGTGGGGGCTGCGGGACAGGGAAAGAACACCCTGCAAAAGTAAGGGGGCAGAGTTGAGGAGTTGCAGGGAGACGGTGTGGTTAAGGGCTTGGAAAGGGTCCAGCTGGGGTGGGGCGACTGCAGGTAAAACCCAACGCAAGGGTTTGGGACGAGTGGGTTCACCTGCTGCGCCAACCCTTTTGGAGCAAGCATGGGTAACCCCACCACATGGCTTGACTAGGGTTTTGCTTAGGTATTTGGAGCCGCAGGTATGCAGCTGCACCTCCCCTGGCCGAGAACAGGACCATATGTTAGGGTTTAGGGTTTTGCCTAGGGTTTTGTTGATCCGCGCACCTGCAGGCCCCCCTGCACCTTCTTGGCAGAGAACTGCACCATGAGCAGAGCCGCGAATGAGCGCGCGTATGACCCCAGTAGGTGGTAGCTGACAGTGGCATGCTGGCGGGTGCTGCAGGAGGTGACAAGGGGAGGAGTGTTAGGAAATGGGAGGAGAAGGCATGATGCATTCAGTAGGTGGTAGCTGACAGTAGCGTGCTGGTGGGTGCTGCAGGGGAGGGGAAGAGGGGAGTGTCAGGATCACGGGGAGAGAAGCAATGGTGCATCAGGGGTGGAGAGGGGAGCAGTGTTAAGACCAGGGGTTGGGGGCACCAACAAAACACACGTAGGTCAAGTATGTGCATTATAATCCCTGGGATTGGGGATCGCCTCATCCGGGAGTTGCCTATGACTCTGCGGCTTGAAGGCTTTCAAAACCAGTTGCGGCGGGCTTGTCATCATTGTGCTGTCACATGCATCAGGGGAAGGATAAACCACACACATACACGACCAGTGAATCATTGGGGTCATTGTATTCCATTGCAAGCAATACAAGACCCCGCAGAAGCAACGTCCATGTACCCCGTACCCCCACGACCACACACACCATCCCCCCCACTTACAATAATCGCTGCTCCGCGCTGCTTGGCCTGACTATGAGGTCCCCCCTTGGGTTGATGATCACGCGGTGCCCCGGCCGCTTGTACAGCGCAAACTTGGCTGCGCGCGTGACTATGTCCCTGTCGTTCACCACGTGCCAGGTGTCGGGCACATGATGGTTGTACAGGCGGGCAAAGGAGTGGTTGCCTGCGTGGGGAGGGGCAGGGGAGTAACAGGTAAGCGCAATGACAGGGGACACCCAGTAATGGCAGAGGGAAGAGAGGAGCGTTGGGTTTTCGAGGAGTGGGGACCACCGGGCCCAGGCATGTGGGGATTGAAGCCACGGGGATATCTGTATTTTGAAGGACATGGATGCCCAGCAGGATGTATCAAGTGCGCACCTGTGCGGGGCGCCCCAAATGTGTAGCACTTCACATGCACATCCAGCCCCTCCGCCTCGCAGTGCCGCGCAATGTCAAAGGCAGCCAGCGTGGCAAGCGCACCCCCCAGGCTGTGCCCCGTCACGTACACAGTGGGCTTGACACCCGGGCAACCCCCCGCCCCTGCCAGCACAGCGGCCTTGACACATGCCACTATGCGGTCATGCACCGCATTCACCCGCCAGCTCTTGAGGAAGCCGTTGTGCACAGCGGGGCCCACAAGGCCGCTGCACCCCCCCCTTGATGCCAGGGGGTACGATGCCAGCCACGCCTGCAGGTCGTGCAGCATGTTTGCCACTGAGGCGGTGCCGCGGAAGCCAAGCACGATGGTCCTGCGGGAGTTGAGAGTTGGGGTGAGGGTTGAAGGATTGCAGGGCACCCGTCAGGTTGTGATCTTGATTGCACAATCATTCCCTGCCAGCCACAAAGGAGGCAATCCCAGCCAATCATCACAGAATTGCCTGAGCTTTGCACATGAACAAACAGTGCAGCAGTGGTGTCCAAGTTGCAATTCACTGACAATTGCAGCAGTGCGCA
Source organism: Heterotrichella gracilis (assembly GCA_032358255.1). Classification (NCBI taxonomy): domain Eukaryota; class Xanthophyceae; order Tribonematales; family Xanthonemataceae; genus Heterotrichella; species Heterotrichella gracilis. The sequence goes on from JAULBX010030353.1 coordinate 15,820, forward strand.
TGCATTGTGGGCACTGGGATGGCTATGCCTACAGGATACCAACACCCTTCCCAGCACCACTTACCCCTTGCCATTCCACGCCACCAGGCACTTGGTGTCACTGGGCATCTCCCAAAACAGCTCAAACTGGTCCAGACCAAACATGTCCAGTGCCTCAGCCAAATGCGTCTGCTGACCATCAATCCCCTCCTCGACGTCCTTTCCAATATCCTCCTTGCTACCTGCTTCCACAACCACAACCGCCTCCCCTTCCCCCCCCTTCCCCTCCCCCCCCTGGGCCTCGCTCCCCTCCCCTTGTTGCCCCTTCCCCTTCCCCTC
>JAULBX010030364.1:0-16046 GCA_032358255.1 Heterotrichella gracilis
GTGGACCTTAAATGTGCATGCAAAAATACCAAGTCCACGATGGTGTCAAAAGTTGCAGGAACTCCTGCCCCCTGTTCTTTTCTGCAAATTCTTAATTCTGCGCCAGTTTCGACCCACCCACTTAGAAAGAAAGAAAGAAAGAAAGGGAACGCACAGAGGCGTAGTTGGGGGGCCACTGGCTCGCACCAGGGCACCACACTAGGAAAGACTTAGTCTACGTATGTACATGATCTGTTGTCCCTGGCACGTCCCTTGTGCGCGTTCCCTTAATGATTTTTCAAGTGTCACTGAGTGACATTGACACTTGAAAGATTGTTTTTACTGGTTGAATTGAATTTAAAATGTTTCCCCCCAGCATTGGCATGGAGTCTGGCCACATGGCGCACTGTTTCTGCAGTGCCACGCGCGCGCCTGAAGTCACTAGAGTCTAGGTCTGGGATCCATGTTCTGCAGCTGGCGTAAAGGTCTGATTGCTCAGCCTGCAGGTCTGATTGCTCAGCCCACATGTGATCATTGCTGATCAGCATGCTGCATCCAATGTTGAGGAGATGTAATTTATAAATTATATGCCCGAATGATTCCTTACTATCCATATCCATTGCAATTGAATTCATAATGATGACGTGAGCCGTGCACGTTGACCATATTTGAAAAACATACATATAATGCATTGCATGCAAACTATGCGCTGCAGCAGTGCTGTGCCACAATGCATGCCAATAACTACAATGTACAGTAATTACTATTAAATGTTATATGGATAATCGAACTCTGAGTCAGCGTGCCCATTCCTCAGTTGCCGGGGGCCCCTCATAAGAGACACATTGTCAATTTAAATTCACGTGTCATCACATCCCCTGTGCCTGCGCCGCAGGCTTTGCATTCATGACCGCCGCAACCGTTGCATCCGGTATGAACATCAGCCGCTTGTACGCCGCGTAGCCCAGGAACACGCAGCAGAACAGCGTGCTCAGCGCCAGGCTGCAGAAGGTGGCGGTGTAGAAGGCGCCGGGGGCCTGCTCGATCCCCGACGCCAGGTTCATGCCAAACACGCCCGCCACCACCGTGGTGATGGTCAGCCCCGAGGTGATGGTGGTGGCCACCAGGTTGAGCGCCACCAGCGCGTTTCGGCGCTGGTCCAAATTTATGTTGACCAGGTCCTCGGTGTCGTCGATGCGCTCACGCAGGATGGACAGGCGGCCAAGCAGGTACTCAACCTGGAAAGGGAGGATGGGGGGCATGGTTGAGCGGTGCAACCTGAACATGCCATGAATCATGCAACGAATGGGCATGGGGCTGGTTGTTGCAACTTGCACTGGATGCCACAGCGGAAACTTGATAGGGTTGCGCACATGTAGGTACATATATTCACCCCCATATTTGCTTTGCATATTATGGACGCCTGCCACAGATGTCTCAATTGCCAGTGTTTCCCCCCATGGTGTCCCACCCCCTCCCCGTTTCACCTGGTGGTAATATGCCTCCAGCAGGTCCTCGCAGTCCTCAATGTCGTGTGGGTCAACCGCAAGCTTGATGCCACCTCCCCTGCCACCCTGACCGCCGGACACCTCCTCGCGTGTCTCCTCAAGGATCACCTCGCCACTCAAGTCGCCTGCAGATGGGGGGGAGGAGGGGTTGCGGCATGAGGGGCGCACCAGGGGCATGGGATGCAACACATGTACCACTGTCATGTGGCCACGCCAGTTTGCAAACTATCCTACAGCCTTTATAGGGGGGCCGCGCCACTGGCATACACCTGCACTGCAGCTCATTTACCTGGATTGGGAATAAGGAATGCCGGCAGCAGATTACCACCCAAGTGCAAGCCGTTGCCCAATCCAGCAGTGTGTAAGAGCAGCACCCGCACCGCTTCCTCCCATGCTTCTACCCTCTGGTAACAACCCCCCCACCCCTCACCAACCACCTCCTCGCAGCAGCGGTGCAACCAGCCCCTCCCCTTCTCACCCCACCGCCTCACCTGACACCTTCCTCACGGCAGTGGTGCGCACTATAGTCACCCGTCCTGAAGCAGTCCGCTGGATGCTGCTCCCCTTCCCTGCAGTCCCCAACGCCCCCATCTGCGTCCCCACTGCACCGCCCACCCCTCCACTGGCATCCGTGTGTGCTACAGGCAAGGGCGCATCCTTCCCCTCCCCTTGCTTCCCCTGCGTACCCTTCCCCCCTTGCGCCACCTTCCTGCCCAGGTACATGTCCGCCATGTCATCATCATCGTCCAGCAGCTCCTGAAGCTCCTGCACAGGGAGGGGTGCAAGGGGGGATGGCACTCCGCACACACTGCCCTTGCCCCCCCGGCGTGGGCCCCATGACAAGGGGGAAGTTCACCCTTGTGACACCCTAAAGGTTGTGTCAAATGCGGAATAACAGGCTTCTGTTATGCGTTTGACACATTTTTTATTCTGCATAATGCATCCTCGGTAATCACACTTTTTTGCCAGCTGGAGCATTTTGGGGGAACACCCTCGGAAAGTGCCCACCCCCATCCCCACCCACCCCCACCCACCTCCTTCAGCTGCGCCACCCTTGCCGTGAGGTCGTTCATCACCCGCTTCACCTCGCGCACAGCCTCCAGCTCAGCAAGGCTTACCTGGACAATTGCAGAAGAGGGATTCAAATACGTGAATTAATTATTTCTTTTCAATTTAATAAAATAAGGTTACAAAGAAAATGATTATTGTTACTAAATGCATTATTTAGCCAGTCTGGAATCTAGCGGCTGTGCAGGTGGCAATTTGGCCTCCCAAGCAGTGGTCCTGCCCTGGCCACGCTAGCAATGCACACCCTGCACAGGCGCTGCCTGATATAGCTGGTGCATGGGATCAACCCAGATGTGCAACACCCTCCCCACCCTCCCTTCCCCCACCCACCCTTGCCGCCAGCCTGTCCAGTGCTGGCTGCGCCTCCTCCTCCAGCTGCCTTGCCTCCCTCCTGTGCAGCGCAACCGCCTGGGCCAGGGCAACCTCCAGGGCGCGCAGCTCGTACGGGAACAGGGGGGCGGGGCTGGGGGAGGAGGGGAGGAGGGGTCAATGCACCTTGGGGAATGGAGCAGCGCCAGAGTGGCCGCCCATCCCAGCCTGGCACATGTCTGCCTGTCATGTTGCAGGTTCTGGCCAGGTAATATCCCTAGTCTGAAAGTCAAGTGCATGCAGCAAGGTGAGCAGCTGCCTGACCCAAAGGGGCTGGCGCTATGGGACATGGATCACGCCAGGTCCGCCCTGGGGGAGGTATGATGATGCGGGGTGCAGCGCAGTGTGGCGTAGGTCTTGTGGCGCAGCTGTGACTAGGAGGGGCGTGTAGGGCAGGGTGGGTGTGAAGGGTAATTCAAAGCAAGGGGCGTGTGGGGGATAAGGCACAGGATCATGATGCCTGGGACTCCCAGTGGGAGTCAAAACGGATGGCAGCAAGAGTGTGTGCACTGGTGTTTTTTGTTACCCACTCACTCGTCTGCCCCCTCCGCCAGCACTTCACACAGATCCTGCACGAACTGGCACTCCAAGGAGGGAAACATGCTCTGCACAACAAGGGACGAAAACCACATCAGGACCCATAAGATGCACAACTATAAGTGTAATAATCTTCAATGCTGTATTATAGTAGAGCGCATACACTACATTTGGTTAAGGTTCATGCCTTTCAAAAGTAAAGGAAGATCATCAACAGCTTGCGCCACTACCTCTACCTTTTCAAGCCATGCGCAATTGTCAATGTGTGATTCTTGGGAACCAGGGCAGCCCACACACACCTTACCGCACATCGAAGCCCCCGCCACATCAGCATGGTACCACGGGGCTGCCCTACCCTACCCAATCCTACCTCCCCCCACCCGCCACCCCCACCTGCGCTGCGTCGTGCGGTGCCGGTAGTGCCAGCAGGAACACCTGGTCATGCGTGACGATCATGCGCAGGGACTCAAGGTGCAGCACAAGCGCTCGGTCACGCACATAGATGGAGGAGGGGTAGGCGGAGGGGATCTGGGGGGTGTGGAGGGGGGTCAGCGCTGGCATGCAGCCGGTGCTTGTTTGCAGGCACTCAAGTGCAGACATGCTTGGCAGTAGGCGCAGCAATTTGGGCCGCTGATTCGCCGCCATGCCTCAGCGCAGGACAACAGGTGATGTGCATGCGCCACCACGTGGATCTTAGTAATGTACTGGTTTTGCATACACACACTGTCCTGGTTGGGGCGCCACCATGCGGGTCAATCCCGCACATGCGATGCCCATGCGAGTTGTTGTTGCGCCCGCTTACCGTTGGGTCCACCGCGCGCATGTCCCGGTAGGGGATGTTCAGCTCAGTCACAAGCTCATGCTTGTCAATCTGCAATGGTGGTGGTGGGCAGGTGTATCATTGTGGTAGTGATGATGTGGGGGGTGATGGGGGTTGAGGGTGCCATTGTACATACCAAACCAGTCCACTTGTTGCTTCCTATAAGCCCTGTCCTCCAGACGGCATGAGGTGCAGGAGCTATGGTGGATGGCCACGGGGCACCAAATTGCCCCACCAAGCACCATGGCATGTGGCGTGGCTTGCATCTCACGCTGACTGTGCAGGGCAACCCACATGCCCACCCTGCACAACCCACCCCCACGCATGCCATCGCCTGGCACGACATGTGCATGTGCCCCCCCTGCTGGCGCTGCTGCACGCACCGTCATGTACTGCGCGCGCCCCTTGCAGTCCACATGCACACACTGCCGCAGCGCAAGCTGTCGCCTCTCGCGCAGGGTGACCAGGCCAACAAGCGGCTCACTGCCGTTGGCTGCACGAGGGGGTGGGGGGATGGTGGTTGCGTAAAGAGGTATCGGCAGCTTCCCAAACCATGAGGTTCAGGATACATGTGTTTATTCATCATCGTGCTCTTGTTGTAGAGTTGGAGTGTGGGGGTTGTGTTTGTGTGAGGGCGCCCTGCGCACCCGAGTTACTGTCATTGAACAGGCTGAGGGGCTTGCCCAGCTGGTCAGGGTCGTGGAGGGACAAGGGGGAGAGGTCGGATTCGAAGGCAGGGAGGGAACCGCGGCGGGAGCTTGGGACAGAGGTCATGCCTCAGGCAAGGCGCGTGCCAGGTGTGGGGGACAGGGGTGTGGACCTGGGAGAGGGAGGGGCGCTGGTGGACAGCGGGCCCACAGGTCCCTGGGATATGGCTGGGAACTGTGTAAAATTCATAATAGTATGTGAATAGCTGAATTTCCTACTTAAAGGTGAGAAGTGTGACAAGATGAAGGGGGGAAGTTGTGCCTCCACCTTCGCCAAGTGGGGATGGGTGGGGTTCTGGTGCCTGCCTACCTACCTTGCGCTCCTCTCTGGTAATAATAAGCAGCAGCACGGCCTTAGAGGTTGATTGTGTAATCTGCACACTGGTTTGGTCTCATACACTGACTACTGGAACTAGCATGTTGGGCAGTTGCATGCAAACATGCATGCATGCATTTGTTGTGGCAGGCTGTTGACTTAGCGGTGGGCAAAAGTGAGGCGTGCAGTGTTAGTATCCAACAAGAAAGTAGTTCATAGACGTGAAGTAGAGAAAAACATGCAACCTATGTTCCACCCAGGGGTGGTGGTGGGTGCTGGAGGGGCACGGGCGAGGACGACTGGGATGGGTTCGAGACCTTTGCTTGAAGGAGATGGGCAGGAATGCTGGGAGTGCAACGCCAGCTAACCCCTGTTTCGAACTTTAAAGGTAAGAAACAGCACCCTTGTTCCTGAAGCAGGCCTGTCTGATCCAGGTTTGGGTTCCCCGCACATTTTAACTGTTGTTTCTCCAGGGGGGGGTGGGGCCCCATAGGGTGGCTGGGTCTCTGAGACCCCAACGCCCAACAACTTTGACAAAAGCAAACGACCCTGCTTCCAACACAACGCACCGAGTCCAATTTGAGCCTTTTGGCGAACACGCGCACTCGGTGGTCCATCGCATGCCCGTCGCCCAGTGTGCCCGTCTGCTGTCCCACCGGGGCCATCTGCACATGCATGCATATTGCCTCTGTGCGTTCTGGTGTCCGCTCGCTACCCACACCCTGCAAGCAGCCATAACCTCTCACTTCGTCCGTTATAAGACCCTTCAAGCAGCCTTGACGTCTAATATGGCGTCAAGCTTGGTTTGACATGTGCACTGCCGGGCGGTCTTGTCGCAGCGTTGCAATTGCTCGGGATGCACAAAGAGCTTGGCAAGGACTGGCCTGCCGGCCTCACGGACCTCCAGGAGTTCGTCCAGAGTTTGGGTAAGACAGTATTTCGCTGCGTTGCGGCCCACTTCGCGACCGAGGCTTGTGGGCACTTTGTTTGGCACGACATTTTGAACGCCGCATGTTTGAACCCTCATCGACATGTCCAGGTGGCCACCTGCCGCCCGGATGGCGTGCGTACATCCAAGAGCGACCCAACAGCAGGCGTTGTGACCACATCTACGTGGAGCCCAATGGGCAACGCCACAACTCCAAGCCAAGCGTTGCACGGTCCCTGGGCCTGCTCAAAAATGCCACTTCAAGCTTGCCGCCCCAGCGACAGGCGCCAGGCCCGGTCGCTTCTTCCTTCAGCCATCGCAGCGCCTCCCACAAGCGAAAGCCCACCACCTCTGTCACCACCAGCCAGGTGGCGGCGGTGAGGGTGAAGTCTGCCAAGCCTGAGCCCCAGCTGCCCTGCGCCTATGACCCCGCCACAGTGGCCTCACTGCTGGGTGTGCTGGCTGGGCCTGAGGAGGTGGCGGCCAACCTGCTGGGCACAAACAAGGTGAGGTGCAGGAAGAGACAGACCTTGGAAGGTGGGACCAGGTCTTGACTTGTTAGTGACTGGGTGCTGGATCCTTTGCGCCAGAGCAACTCCCTTCGCCATGGCCAAGGGATGTGCCGTGCCTTCCCCAGAAACCTACTTGGGCACCTGCGCAGCTTGCTCAGACGTGGCTGATGTGCACCGCAGGTTGCTGTTTCCTGTGGCGAGCTGCGCGGCATGCTGGTGGTGACACCTGGCAGCGCTGCAGCAGTGGTGTGCGAGTGCCGCCAGTGCCACAGTGGCAGCCGGGTGTACACGCTGAGGGAGTGGGAGGTGCACTGCGGCAAGGGGAGCAGCCGCAAGTGGCGCAACAGTGTCACGCTGCCACCGGGAACAAGCGCCAGTGCCAAGGGTAGGCAGGGGAATTATTCCATTGCATTTCCCTCTAAAAAATGTGTTCTCTTGCCATGCTTGTGCTGGTAGGCTTCATGGTACTTTTGCCAGCAGCTCGCTTAGCTTTACCCATGCACCACATTGCCGTTGCCCCTTCCAGCCACTGTCCATCCCTCCCTGCGGTACTGTCAAATTTTGTGCACTTTACGTCCCACAGGCACCAGCCTCGGCGAGTGGCTGACTGCGCACAGTGCAGACTTTGAGGGGGGGAAGAAGCTGGTGGCCACTCGCAGCGCAAGCCACACCACATCCACAGGCACAACACACAGCCACCACCCACCCCGCGGCCACCCACCACCGGTCCCCGCCAAGTCCCACTTCTGCCCCCCGGGAGCGCCACAAGGCGCCACCTGGCGCACATGCTACACCGAGAATGGCACCGCGGTGGTGGATGAGAGCTGGGACGCCGCAAGCATGCTGCTCATGCTGCACAGCGCAGCCTCCCACCCGGCTGCAGGCAGCGCTGCGGTCAGCACAGACACAGCCTTGGACGGGGTGCACGTGCCCGTCAAGGGGGAGGACAATCATGGTTATGATCGCGGGGAGGAGGGCAGGGCAGACGGCACCTCGGATCACAACGCCTCCGACAACATGGCTGTCAGCCCGCATGCCGCCTACCCCGCCGACCAGGACCTGCATGCGGCGCTGGCGGCTCTGGATGGCTCGGCCAAGGGCGACTCGGCGGCGCAGCGTGACGCGGTCATGCGCACCACCGGCATGGTGTTCAACGGCCCTGCTGCCGACCCCGCACAGCGCGGCGCCTATCTGTCTCACTACCTGTCCTGGCTCAACGCCTGGCCCGCTGAGCGCGTGGCGCTTGAGGCCGCCACCCTGCGCCTGCTGCTGCGTGAGAACATGGGGGTGGGCAGGGGGGAGGCGCTGGCGGCGGTGCGGGGCTACGTGCTGGGGGTGGCGGAGCGGGTGGCGGGGCTGTGCAGCGGGGCAATCAAGGTGCAGGCGGCGGTGGTGGTGTAGGCACATGTGAGATCGTGAAGTACGACATTACCTGGCCAGACGCATGTTGTGTCCATATGCAACCATGGGATCGACCATTCTGAGCACAGTGGCCACTGTGCCGCCGGTGCCTCCAGAATGCTGCGCACCACCCTGATGGTGGTTGAAGTATAACGCGTGAACACTTGAAAACTTCCAGTGTTTTTGTGCGCTCAATTATATGTACACTGACTTCAAATTTGAGCTACAATGCCATATCTGCATGGAATATTTGATGATCGATCACAATTTCTTTCTTTTCTCTAGGTATGAATCATAACATCTTCATCCGTAGAAAGGAACTTGCGTTTGAAGCAACAGTTTGAAACGCACCCAGACATTGGCCTTGGCAGATTTTTCAACATTGCTGGCTTATCACCAGCTTGCAACAAATAAATTTTAAAATGTTTAGCATAGTAAGCTTGCAACAAATGCATTTTAAAATGTTTTGCAGCGCGCAGCGACGCTCACAGAATCCAAAGATCTTTGAACTCTAAAAACTAGGTGAAAGGATTGTAATGATTTGCTATCTTTTAATGTGTTAATGATTTGTGAGGCATTTGCTATCTTTTAAGCAATTAAAACATTCAATTTGATAAGCTGCATGCATGCACCTCAGGTGGTACCTACTTTAATGTTCACAGTGTGTCACCACTTGCAGCGTGCCCGGCACCATGATGGGCAGATGCAGGTTTGCTAGCATGCGCACCGCGCGGCAACTTGCGCTTGCAACATGATCACCACCATGATAAATTCACGGCGTGCACGTTATCGATCGTGGTGAAGTTACGAGTCCAGACTGAGTCTCTGGAGCCTGCCTCGGGCTTGCATCATGGCAACTACTGCAAAATATGCATCATGATTTTCAAACAAACTTTTGCAAACTTCGAAGCATGATGAAAATCAGATTCTGCATGCAGTTGAACATGACTCAGTGCCGCGATATGGCATTGCCAAATCACCGCAGCAGTGGCTTATGACAGTCACTCAGTGATGACTCAGAGAAGGTACACCATTAATGATATATTGAAATATATTTAAAATTAATTGGTCCAGTTAAAGTTTGTGGCACCTTGCCTTGCGGCACAGTGACGTGAAATTGCAACTTGCAACTCAGAGTGAGTCTATGCAATTGAATTTGAATAGAGTGTCCAGGTCGCATGTGCACAATATTGTGCACATTAATGTCACCGCCGTTGAACAGAGAAAGTGGCCAAGGACTGGCATGCGCACACGCCCTGATTCAAAGTTTCTAAATTGGCACTGCCCCTCAGGGTGCTCCCTGGTGCTGGTACAGGTGGGGGCGTGGTCATGGCCACAACGGAAGGAGGCATAATAGCCAAGGGTACATTTAAAGCGGTAATGGTAAAGAACCGAGGAAGAGCAACGAGAAAATGCAGCGTGTGACTACAAAATTGGAAGCCAATGACGATGGTTGTCGCAGCACCCCTGGATGCCAGCAAGGTCTAATACATGGAGTGCACCTTGGGGAGAGGCACTGCCTGCTGACAAGCCTGCATGCCACTGCCCCACGCCCATGCATGGCCACACCCCTAGGCTGCAGGCGACCCGCCCTTGCCCCCCGCTGGCCGCTGCTTCCGCCGCGCCACCGCCCCATAGTGTTCCGACAGCCCCTCACCCATCGTCTTGGCCAGCCCCTGGTGCGCATCCATTGCCGGCTGCAGCTCCACCAGGCGCTGCCACAGCTTGTACACCCACAGCTGGTACACGCTGGGCTGGCAGAAGTGCGTGCAGTCAAACTTGTCGCGCTTGAAGTCGTAGAAGGGCGTGGTGGCGTTCCAGGTGTTGAGCATGGGGATCCCCAGCGCACGCATGACCGGCGCCGCCATGATGTTGTAGGGCCCGCCGTGCAGGTACATTGGGTGGCCCGACTCCACCTCGCGGATGGGCTTGCAGCGCGTGTAGGTGTGGTGGTACAGCCCCCCCGGGTTGTCAAAGTGCTGCGGGGAGGTGTCCTTCCACACGATGTAGGGCAGCGCGCTGCGGTTTGCGCGCACAAAGTCCGCAAAGCGCTGCAGCGCCAGCGAGTAGTCGCCCCACTGGTTGGTCTGGTCCATGCGCAGGTGGTACCAGAGCCCAAAGTTGATGACCAGCACGTCGCGCGTGAAGTCCGCCTCCTGCTTCATCAGCTGCGGCAGGATGGCCTCCAGCGCGCCGTCCTCGCGGTTGATGCGCAGCGTGCACACGCGCGTGGGGCCGGGGTAGTATGTGCACATGGGGTCAAACATGTGCGGCTTCTGGACGGGCGCCAGGCGGTTGAGGTGGCGCTGCACCCAGGGGTCGTTGGAGGCGGGCATGCGGCGCGCACCCGTCAGGCTCAGCGGGCTCATGAAGCACTCCAGCGCGTAGTACCAGTGCCACATCTGGCTGTCGCCCACCATCCACAGGGTGCGCCCGCTGAAGGTGGCCAGCAGGTCCTCGGGCTTGAAGTCCCACAGGTCGTAGCCCAGGTGCGTGGCCTTGCGCAGGAAGCGGTGGATGCGGCCCGCGCCCCACACGCGCTGGCAGGTGTTGCCCACGTCGAAGATGCACACGCCGCAGCAGGTGGACATGCCGTGGCCCTGCGGGGGGGGAGGGCACATGGGCATGTGTTGTGTGGTGTGGTGTCATGGGGTGGGGTGGGGAGGCATTGACAGGAGCAGGGCCATGTGGGTGTGGGTGGGTCTGCGGGGCACACTACAGTGCACTGCTATTTTAAGGTGCTCACTTCCCCCAAGGCACCCCCCTTAGCCTGCCTGCGCCCTGCCCCCACCTGCCAGAACGCCTTGCTGAGCTCGCAGTGCTTGCAGCTGTCCTCTGCGCGCGGCCATAGCTTGTAGTCAAGCAGGTAAGGCAGCGAGGCGTTGGGGGGCACAGGGTCGTGACTCAGCTCGCTCTCCTCGCCGCCCTCTGAGCCATCGTCCTTGCCTGGCGTGGTGGAGGGAGCGCCCTGCGGTATGAATCCTGCTTTGGCGTTGCGCTTGAGTGTGCGGATGATGTTGGCGCGGTGGGTGAGGTTGTAGGGGGAGGAGGGCAGGCGCAGGCGCTGGCCCTTCACCGCAGGGCCAGAGTGGCGCACGATGCGCGGCTGCACAGGGAGAGGCGCGGCGGGGTGACAGGAGGCGGGGCAGCGGTGGGTGGCAAACGTGGGTGAGGATGGGTGCATGAGTGAGGGTGGGATTGTGCGGGCTAGCTCACCTCTCTGGTTGTGGCTGGCCAGGTGGCGGCCAGCAGCAGCAGGGCGTGTAATAGGAGGTGCCAGGGGGGGCGAGGGGAGCCCATGGAGGGGAGGAGGTGGGGCTAGCAGGGCATGGTGGTGGAAGAGGCAGGGCGGGTGGTGGAGCCTTGTGGTGGGTGTGGCTGGTGCTAGGGCTGTGGTGCCCTGGTGGCCACAGCCCCGCTTGGCTGCGCAGGGGGGGGCGGAGGTCAAGGGGGGTTTGGTGGGGGGTGGGGAGCGCTGGCGTGGAGGCGGTGGGCAGTGGCAACGCTGCTTGCAGCTGGCGGGTCCAACCTTTGGGTACAGTACATCCCAGATCAGAACGTTGTGACATGCACGAAAACGTGGTGTACAGGGGTCCGCCCCGTTCTTTCAAATTGCATGCTTGGTGTGATCTCAACAGCCAGTCAGAGCAAGCGGTGGGACAAGGCCCACAAGTACATGCACTGTGAATTCTCCATGGTTGAATCAGCCAGAAACGACAGCAAGTCGGAGGGTACGGGTTAGTTGGCCCCCACAATACAACCCACAATACCACGCAACGCCTTTGCTCCTTTGAACGGATAGGCACGAAGTGCAGGTGATGGCAGTGCACGATGCATTGGACTGCGCGGGTCAGGCCAGCACAAAACGGCTGATGGGCATGGTGTCCCTATGTACTCACCTTACTCAGGTAGTCTTCTGACAGCTCCAATGTGGCAATGTCTTTCCTGGCAAAGCATACACTAGCTATTATTGACCAACGCCACCCTCCAGGCGTCTTCTCGCATACTTGTTTGGCTCGAGCTTTGCTGCCTAGAATATGGACGTGAACTCCACAACAAGTATTAGTACGGTAAACACGCAAGCAGGTTTGTGGAAGACGGCGTTATTACCCACCGCAAAACACGGCGTTGCGTGGGTGCCTCAGCGGTGCATAACGACGTCACGATGAAGGCGGAAAACCAACGTCGCCCAACACAGGCGCGGCTGCTATCACGAAATTTTAAAAACAGAACGACCTTGAAAACAAGCCAATCTGCTGTCTATTTAAGTTTCGAACACGGCGTTGAAAGCATTAGCCGCACCAGACCTCCCCTTGCAGATATATTACACCTTGCTCCCTTGCAGATCGACGATGATGCAGATGTTGATCTATACAACGACCTTAGTTTAGTGGCAGATACGGTGCATTGAAACCCTACACACTCATACAAGCACCCGAATGTCAGTTGATTACGGTGCATCTCATCCTTGGGAAGACCACACAGTTCACACAATTAACCCTACACAAGCTGCACAGCGCCACACCCAGCGCCCAGTTTGGAGCAATCAGCCATCCAGCTGCCCAACATTCACTTCAAGGATACTGGATCGATCTGAAAGGTAATCCTCAAGGAGACTGGCTGATAAGCTTTATGTGGGCGGGCAACATGTGCCAGGTCTATCGTCCGGCATGTGCATGCGAAAGCTTCAGTGACGTCAGTGCGTTGCAAGTCAGCAGGTTCGACGTCTCAAGTACGGTTGCAAACTGCTATACAGTATGCCGTAGGGTCATAAGTATTCATTGACGCACCACGGAAGCGCTTGAAGGTGCACATACGTGGCCAGGGCTCGTCACAGACCAAACCGTGCCGGGCACATGTTTGAAGGCAGGTTCAAAGGTCCCCTGTCCTGCAGATGAAGGTGCTGCTTGTGTCATCCATCCTCGAAAGGGAGTTCCCCCTTCAATCCTCCAAACCCCTGCCAAACTCTCCAGGTATTCAAATGTTCCAATTCGCTAGTCCACAGCTGCAGAAATGACCGCAAGACTGGAAGTGAGTACCGTCTTGCAGGCACACAAGCAGCCACCTGCAGCACTCTCAGCAACCTGAGTGTGGCTGGCACACCATTGCTGGACCTATGGCTCAACGCCCTTGAGGACTGCCCAGCCCTGCACCCCCTCCCAGCCAGCCTGTTCCTGGTCTGCAGCAGCCAGCACAAGGAGACCCTGGCCTCAGCCCCCAACTCCGTCCTCAACAACGAGCACGTCCTCTCAGCCGATGACCTGAACTGCAGTCCCAGTGCTGACCTCGTCGAGGTTGTGGCTCGGTTCCATGAGGTGGTGGGGTGTGACCGCGTGCTGCTGGTGCTGGACATGCAATGCCTGCTGGAGCCCTCACCACCCCTCAGCAAGCTCATCAACCACGCACTGGTGCGCCAGCAGGACTGCGTCGGGTTCTGGAAGCCGCTGGAGGCATGTGTTCAGGTACGCGGGGAAAGGTGCCCCTGGGAGGCCAGCGGTTGTGGCTGGCTGTGGTGTGTGGCTGATGGGAGGACATTGTAGTACTGTGTGATGGGTATGCCATTGAATTTTAGGCACTGTGACAGTGACTGTGACAGCTCGAAATGCAATTCTGTATACAACTAAGAAAATGCATGAGGATGTAACACTGCCAATGCAGGCTGATTCACTCCTCCTGAGCGTTGACTCCGCCGCCAGCCCCAACCCACGGCTGCTGTCTGCCCCTGAGGCTCCCACCTCCGGCCCCACCGCCCACCCACCCCACATGGCCACCAACCTGCTGTTCCTCACACAGCATGGCCTGGACCATATGTGTGAGCTGCACCACCGCTGCGGCCCCTCCCCCTCAGGCTGCCGCCTGCATGCCTATGTGTGTGAGGCGCTGGCCCAGCGTGAGATGTTTGGCCTGCCGGTGCAGGTCTGCCTGCCCATTGGCAGCGCAGCAAAGCTGGAGTTTGCAACCAAGTTTTTTAAGTGCGTTCACAACCAACCTCCAAGACTTGGCAATGTACTACCATGCGCATACTATGGGCTACAGAAACTGATGTACAGATATTCTTACCGCCTCTATTGTACAAAATACATGCCATGGTCACCAATACTTCATGTCATGGTATGCACCATTATTCATCCCCCTCCTGCCACCGCATGTGTCCAGGCACTGCCAGGAGGTGCGTGCCCGCACCCGTCCCGTGTCCACCCGCCACCTGGCCAGCAACCTGCACCTCTTTAAGACTGACCTGGCGCCAGAGCCACCCCTGCGCGCCACACCCAACCTGGCCAAGCCAAAGGTGAGAACACGCCCTGCCAACCCACCCCACATGGAATGGCCTCACGTCCATCGCCCCATGCGCTGCCCTGCCGACTGGCCTCCCATGGCTGCACCAGCAGGTCTATACTTCCAGATCAATGTGATCCATTCTCATCCCAATTCCTCCTCTGCAGGAGGCCCAGGACGCGCGCACCCTGCTTGCAGACTTCTGGTCCACCTACCAGGAGGAGCAGAAGGACCCCGCAGCCCTGTGGGCCAGCACCACCCACCGCGCCCTGCCAGACCACTTCCGCGCACCCTCCGCATGGCAGCGCGTGGAGCCAGGCATCAAGCCGCACCCAGACTTTGGCACCAGCAGCTCAGACTACGGCGCACTGCCCCCCAGCGCCGAGCAGCTTCCCGCCACCTGGGCCGGCATCCAGGGCGGCTTCACGCGCAACTTCTGCGGGCCGCCGCGCGGCAGCTCGGGCCTCAAGACGCACCTCACCAAGTCCGCCATCCACAAGGAGTTTGATGGGGGCGTGTGAGGGGAGGGAGGGCGTGGTGGGCTTGGGGCCATCGTGGGGGGGCTGCATGCTGATGAGCTGGGACTTGGCTGTGTGTAGCTTAGTTTGGCAACCAGGTTATGTGCACCAGTGCCGCATTGACATGCTGTCATATGACTTGATTGATGAACCGACTCCATGTATTTTTTTATGAATGTAGCTGTGCTGTGAATGTAAAATGTACTCCCATTCTCATTGATCACGGCTCTTCTTCAGTCTTCTCTGCCACCTCGCTGCCACTGTGAGCTGCCTCCCCCTGATGCCCTGCACCCACCCCTTCCATCGCCACCGCCTCATGCGCGCTGTCACCCGCACACACCTGCTGCTGCGCATCGCCCCCAGTGCTGTCACTGCCCATCGCGCTGTCACTGTCCGCCACCTGATCTGACACCATAGCCTCCCCCCCAGTGGGCACACCCTCTGCATCGCTACCACCCTCCCCTGCCCCCGCCTGCTCCGCCCCACTGCCCCCCTTGCCCCCCCCCCTCAGCGCCCTGCATAGCGCCTCCAGCTTGTCGCGTTGCGCAGTGACCTGGGCAAGGCGGCTCACGGCCAGATCTTGGCTCTCAAACTGCAGGCAGGGTGTGCGTGTGGGTGCAAGGGGGGTGGGGGGTGACATGTGGGTGCAGGACATTGATATCAGCCAGGCATCCCACTTGGTCCCATGCAAGCTATGACAATCGCCTGCTCATCACACTGGGCAAGGGTCGCACTCTGAAGGACTTTTAATTGAAACACTTTATGAATTAAGATACCATGAAAGAGAATATGGAATGTGAACTACTCTATGTAATAAAAAAACCAATAAACTATCCACATTAATAGGTTGTTGTTTAGCAGCACAGATTGCTGACCAGTTTAGCAATCTGCAAAACAGACAAATTATACCCGTATGCCAACCCGCATGATTGCCTTCCTTCCCCACCTGCACCCGCAGCTCCCTGTTCTCCTGCGCCAGCGCCAGCAGCTTGCCACCCGCCGCGTCATATGCGCGTGACACTTCGGCCAGGCGCTTGTTGCTGGTGGCCAGATCAGACATGAGGCGGGTCTTGTCGTGGTGCAGCTGGGTAAGGAGCTGCAGGGGGG
>JAULBX010030375.1:0-82934 GCA_032358255.1 Heterotrichella gracilis
CAGCCCCCCCCGTCCCCCCGCCGCACCCCCCCCCCCCCCGCCCTCCACCACACCCCCCCCCCCTCCACCCCCACCCGACGGCACCCGCACCTCCTCTGACCGCCCGGGCCAGCCCCCCCGCAACAGCCCCCTCCGACGCTTCTTCAATGATCCTACAGCTCCCCCCCTCCCCCCGCAACTCCACTGAGCGGAAAGAATTGCTGGATGCAGCACAGAGGCGCAGCGAGTTCCTGTCGTCGAGTACCAGCACGCCGCACGATGTACGTCTAGGGTTTAGGCTCGGAGCTTATGGTTTCTACAATTCAGGGATCAGGGCGCTGGATGCCGCACACTTTGCGGCCAAGGTTGTAGGGTCTCTATTGTCCAGTATCAGCCGCGCCCACAGAGTAGGTTATTACCGCCCAGCAAAAGGAGGTTCTGCATTGTCACTGCCACCTATGTATGTTGTTGAAATTGTCATTTGGACCTAAGAGAAGCATGAGCCATTTTATTTCACCGTGTGAAAACCAACCCAACACCATGAAGCTTTAAAGGTATTTATTTATAAACCTTGAAACCCTCCAGGCTGCGTGGGAGCCCGGCGGCCGCGACTGGACCAACCAGATCGAGAAGGACCTGCACCGCACCTTCCCCAACCACCCGCTCATGGACAGAAGCGCGCGCAATGCAATGCGGCGGGTGCTGGCGGCATACTCCATGCACAACCCTTATGTAGGGTACTGCCAGGTGCGCGCACAACCCTTAATCAGGGTTGTACTGGGGTTTGGATGCAACCCTAACGTGGGGTATTTTTCCATGCGCACCACAATGCAGGGAGTGCCAGGGGCGTACTTCAAGCGCAACCCTTGATTAAGTACTGCCAGATGAACTTCAGTACACATGCACCTATTTTAACCCCTTCAGGGCCTTCCCAAGGCATGAACTTCATCGTGGGCGTACTCCATGCGCAGCCCGGCCCTTGACTATAGTACACACACACACACACCCTTGTTATGCTCCTCTTCCATGTTCCCAGGGCATGAACTTCATTGTGGGCGTGCTCCTGTTCCTGCTTGAGGAGGAGGACAGCTTTTACGCACTGTGCACAATAGTGGAGGAGCTGCTGCCGGGCTACTTCTCAGTGGCAATGGTCAACCCACAGGTGGGTGGCGGGGGTGGGGTGAATATGGGGATGGGGGTGGGGATGTACTTGTGCATGCAGAAGAGTCTGCTCACAAGCAGTTGCTGTGGTTTACTCCTGCGCCGCTACATTGGCACCAGCGGGTTCTGCAGCCTTGCCACCCCTACCCCTCATCAACCGCAGTGTGTCACGCCACTCACACAGTGTGCCCCATCCCATTCACCCATCCCTCGCCTCCACACATCGTTACCAACACACCCACACATCGATGGCGGTGTGGCCGGCCACTCTGCCCACCAATGGTTTCAACCTCCCACCCCACAGATTGACGGCAGCGTGTTCCGGCACCTAGTGCGCACACACTTCCCCCGCCTGTCAGCCCACCTGGACTCCCTGGGCTGCGACATATCGGGCATAACCACCCAGTGGTTCCTGTGCTGCTTTGTGAACAGCCTGCCCCTGGAGAGCTGCCTGCGCGTGTGGGATTTGTTGTTTTATGAGTGCTCCATTGGGGTGCTGTTCCGCGTGGCGCTGGCAATGGTGGACATGAACTCACAGGTAGGCGGATTGGAGGGTTTTCTTGGTAGCCTGGGTAGGGTTCTGTGAGGGAACTAGGTTTTGTGGTAGGGTTTCTGGTGACACGCCATGTGTGAGGAGCTTGCTGTTGTACAAGTGCTGGATCGGGGATGGGATGGAGGGTGCACCTGCAGCACAGTAGGGTTCCTTGTGGCTATTAGGGTTTGCCTCTGGTGTGCAGCTTAAGCTGTGAAGTAAAGGTCTTTGCATGTGAAAACGGCTGGTCGCTGATTGCTCCATGACGGGTAGTACCAAATGGTGCACGTGCTCCCACCACCCCCGCAAGCCCTGGTTACCATGACTTACTCCAATTGCAATTTCACGGTCCTCCATGCCATTATGTATCCCCCCAACAATTACCCCATCCCCGCAGGCCCTGCTCACCATGACCGACTCCATCGATGCCTTCACAGTCCTCCAGGCCATGGCGCCCCGCTCCTTTGATGCCTGGCACCTCATACACCTGTCATGCCTGGCGTATGCGCCTGTGGACCAGGAATGCGTGCACACCATACGGGAGCAGTACCGAACCGCGGCCCTGTCGTCGTTCCAGGTAAGGCCAGCTAGTTTTGTTGCAGGCTGCGATGAATGCCTGTAAATAATATTATTATGATTACCGTTATTATTACTTGCAATTCCGGACAGCGGCCCTGTCATCGTTCTAGGTGCGGCCAGCTGGTTTTTGTGACAGGCAGTGATGAATAATTGTAGTTGTCGTTATAGTTATGATTACGATTGGTATTACTTGCAATTCCGTGGCCAGCTAATTTGTTACTCGCTGCAATTGAAGTAGGGAATGCGGCTCAATAACGCTTACGGATGACAACGGAAAAGCGGGTGGGGAAGGGTTATTGGTACGAGGGTGCGGGTGGGACAGCGCGGGTGGAAGCCTCGCATACCATACAGGACATGATGATATATACAGTATAATGTGCTACCAACATTGCAACATTTTTTATGGGAACCCTTTGTTGGAGTTTGAAGTAGGGATTTGGGTTTTGTAAATTTCAGTGCTGCTTACCCATGCGCAGGCGATGATGGTTGGCGTGGGCGAGGGGGAGTCGGACGACGAGGACGATGAGGGGAGGTCACCAAGCCGCATGAGGGGGGGGATCGCAGGGCCTGCGTCTGCGTCACCCAAGGGGGGTAACATCACTGCGCAAGGGGATGACAAGGTGCTCCTGCGGGCGCTGGCGCATGCCTCTGCACAGGACCTGGATGCACTGGTGAACAGCCCAGGAAAGGATCAAGCGGTGAGTGGAAACTTTAATAGAGTCAACAGGGAGGCCTTACCAACTACGGGCATTCCAACAGTATAGCCAAATTAGCAGAACTGGGCAACCTGACGGGGTAACATAGGGCGCATGATTCTAGAGGGGTGTGCGTTGCGCCGTTGGATACGTGTGGAAACTTCTGTGTGGATGCTGGCGCAAGCACTGGTGCGCGCTTCTGCACAGGATCTTGTGAGCAGCCCAAGGTGGCAAGTGGAGACCCTGATGGGGTTTGGGGTGTTTTGGCTGCAGTGTGATGATCAAGGCGATTACAAACAAGGATGACAGAATGGACAAGTATTCACTGTGCCTCTAGCCAACCATAGGCAGCACGCATTGCTGCATTGAAGGTGATGTCAAATCCCTGTGTTCTGCAGGGGACGTCCCAGGGCACATCCCCGCATGCGGCGGCTCGGCCCCGGCCCAGGGGAAGCGCGTCATGGCGCACCTCTCGGGCTTCACCCACCCACCAATCAGAGGACAACTCACCAGGAGGGGCAGGTACGGACCTTAATGCATGGTGCTGACCCACCAGCTTTACCGCTCTGATGACTTGGCGATACCCTGCTAGGGTTTTCCACCCTGGTGGCATGTTCCCTACACCCTGCTTTTCGACATGCTGGCTGCTGATAGGGCTCAGGTATCATCTCTCCATATACCCAGTTGACCAGCTGTTTCACCCATGGTGTATTCCATGCTGCAGCCCTGCTGTTACAGCACACTGTTGAAGCGGCGCTTCACCAGGGTTTCGCAGTGCCGACTGTATGGGGTTCAGGGTGCAGCAAATGAACCCTTGTAGTTTGGCATGCTGTTTTTCCACCCATGCTGATGTGGCGCCGCAGGTCCCCGGGACTCAAATGCCCGCTCCCCTTCCGAGGATGGCAGCCCGGTGACGGCAGGGGGGCGGGGGCGGGGGGCAGGGGAGGAGGCAGACCTGGGGGGTTCACCACAGGTGCGGGGCCTGACTGTGCACGCCAGGGCGTTGCTTAGGGTTTTGTTCAAGGTTTTGCATAAGGGTACTGCATAAGGGTTTGTAGGGGAGAAGGGAGACCTGGGGGATTCCCGCAGGTACGGGGGCTTATTGTGCATCCCAAGGTGCTGCCTAGGGTGTTAAGGGTTCTTTGGGAGTGGAGGTGCACTTTCAATGCACACCAGGAGTGCGATAGCTGACTGTGCAGGCCTCATCATTTTTATCATCGTTCTCTCTCCACTAGTCAACTAGTAACTAATGACAATACCGCAGGTCACCCCCGCCTCCTCCAAGCCCTTCCCCCGGCGGTCCCCTCCCTCCAAACTCCATGCAGCCGCTTTCCCCCTGGATGGATCGGACAGCGACCACGATGACCTCCCCTCCTTCTTGATACCCACAGTGCGCTCTCCCCTTGATGGGGCCCCCTTGGACCCTGCACGGGATGGGGGTGGGGCCGGGGACGGGGATGGGGACGGGGTGGCGGTTGTGAAAAAGGGGTCTGGGGCGAGTGGGCGGGGTAGCTCGGTATTTACTCAAAGCCAGCTGCTGCGCAAGAAAGGTGGGTACATAAAAATGGTGCACTTATCGTTTATACACTTGTGTGTATATTTGTGTATGTACAGTGTACACAGTGTGTACTCATAATCCAATGTAATGGAAAATGTCATGTGGGGCTGGGAGGGGGGGAGGGGAAGGAGGGAGGGAGGCCTACCACCACCACCACCACCACCTCAGCTCCAAGCGCACATCACTCCCGCCCTTTGCCCACCCCCTCACCCTTACCGCCTCCAGGCCTTGGCACCCGGCAGGAGCTTGAGCAGGGTCTGGCTGAGCTGACCCAGGAGCTGCATGCCACTGTGGAGCAGGCTACCACTGCAGAGGGGGAGGCGGCACGACTGGAGAAACTGGTGGAGCAGGTGGGTGAGGGGAAGAGTGCGGGGTTGGTTTATAGTCAATTGCCCACTCTAGAGCAACATAAGGGATGATGCATGCTACAAGGTTTGTTGGCAGCTACAGTGACAGTACAGACATTTCTAGCCGTCGTCGCCTCATGCCCTGTTTGGCAGTTACATGTAATTATTTAAAAGCATATAACCTTTCCATGGCGTTTACTTTTTGCAGGTGCGGGCCCGCCTCACCGAGGTCCAATCCCAGCTGGCCGACAAGCAATCCCTGGTGACCGCCCTGACCCACAAGGTGCGCCAGGTCAGCGCTGATCTGGCGGAGCTGGACGGTGCGCTGGCCAGTCAGCAGGCGGTGGCGGAGGGGGTGGGTGCGGAGCGGGCGGCGGTGGAGCGCCAGCTGGCGGACAGGCAGGCGCAGGTGGCGGGGCTGCAGAGGAAGCTGGCGCAGGTGGGGTTGGGACTGGGGCAGGGGGTGGGGGTGGGGGGTGCCGTAAGGGGCAAGGGTATAATGGATAGGGGTATAGTTATTCTATTACCCTTGGTAGGGGGTGAGGGATGGGATGGCATGCAGTGATGGGCTGCTGCTGTTATGAACATGGAAGATTGGATTAGGATTATTGCATTTATTTAGCGCGGGTGCTACGCAGCTCATTGGCACGCCTACACCCTCTCCTCCTGACTTGCAGGCCCTAACTTGCAAGGGCAAGCCATCCATTTGCCATTATTCATCTCATATAATGCAATCGCTTGGTGCTCGATGATATCAAAAGCGTCATGGATAGAGGACCAACGTGTCGTACTCATGTCGTGAAGTGTCTTCTTTCTTGTGAGAGCCCAGCAATTGCATGCAACACTCCGACCTCGTATATAACCTGCAGCCTTCATCCTGAATTGTCCACCCCATCCTGACCTGCAGGCCCTAACTTGCAAGGCCAAGCCATCCATCTCATACTATTCCCCTTTACTCATATAGTGCAGTCGTTGTGTGCTCGATGATATCAATGCAATCATGGATAGAGGACCAATGTATTGGTACTCATGTCGTGAAGTGTCTTCTTTCTTATGAGAGCCCAGCAATCGCATGCAACACTCCGACCCCCTGACTTTCCCCATCCCCGTATATAACCTGCAGCCCTCATCCTGTATTGCCCACCCCATCCTGACTTGAAAGGGCAAGCCATGTATTCCCCATTAATCCATCATCTCATTTATTGCAGTCGTTTTGTGCTCAATGATATCAATGCAATCGTGAATAGAGGACCAACGTGTTTGGTACTCATGTCGTGAAATGTCTTCTTTCTTATGAGAGCCCAGCAATTGAATGCAACTCCCTGACTTCCCCCAACCCCGTTATTGACCTACAGCCATCATTCTCAATTGCCCATCCCATCCTGAATTACGGGCCTCAATTGCAACGGCAAGCCATCTATTCCATTATTTCCCATCATTCATCATCCCATTTATTGCTGTCGGTTTGTGCTCGATGATATCAATGCAATCATGGATAGAGGACCAACGTGTTTGGTACTCATGTCGTGAAGTGTCTTCTTTCTTATGAGAGCCCAGCAGTCGCACGCAACACTCCATGGCATGCCAGCAGCATCTGAACCTCACAATCCCTGGAGTCAACCCACCCATCCCAACCTGCACCCCTTGCCCCAACATGCACACAGCCCACCCAATCTGACAGTACCCCGCGCCCACCCTCACCTGCCCTCAGTTGCCACAAGGCCTGCACGCACAGCTTTTGCTCTCAGTGCCGCCCTTCCAGCCCTACGCGCTTGTACATGCACTGCAAAAGCTTTGCACACTGTGCGTGTGTTGTGTGCCTGCAGGGGCCTGACGCACGCCATACAGTACACACACGCATATGCAACAACCCCTTGCATGCACCCACTTACCACCAACCCTGACCTGTACCCTTTGCAGGGCGACAGCTCCGGCCTGAGCTCCCTTTTCAAAAACCTGGCGCTGCCATCGTGGTCCCCAGCCACCAGCCCAACCCCCTCCGGCGCCCTCCCCTCACTATCGCAGCCCCCCTCCCTCGCCACCAGCCCGGCACCCTCCGGCACCCTCCCCTCGCTACTGCACCCCCCCTCCCCCTTGAGTATGGCGGGTGTCCCTGGCGGCGCATCAGGGGGGGAAGAGGAGGAGGAGGAAGAAGGGGAGGAGGAGGTGACCAGCCCAGGGGGACGATGATGCAAGTATAATTGGTGCATCATGCCGCCCTGATCAGCCCTGAAGCGCCGCTGCATGTACTGCTGAAGGGGCACGTGAGGGGCGGCAATGGAAAAGGGAAATGACGAGGAATGAATAGCAGCTGCTGTAACAATCGGCGAGGGGGAGGAATGGGGCTTGGAAACCATTTTTGTTGGGGTGGGACAGGGTTGGGTTTACCCTGTTAGGGTTCTTTCTCGGGTGGGCTGGTCTAGCAGGCGCTTATTTGCCATCATGAACACGCTTTCGAGTAGGGAAATTTGGCACTGAAACATACTGACAATAAATGACATGGTACACAGCCTGCTTGGGTATGTTGAGCAGGAGGGGATGCGAGTGGGGGAGGGCTGGCACCTCACCCACAGCCCTACCATCCATGGTTTCTGCAGTACATTTGCGCCGCTGTGGCCACACTTGTACGACAATGAATGCAGTTCATTTGTACTGCGTGATATAATAGGTTTTGCAAGTCTAAGGTGAATATATCTATGTCATATATCGGTGCTCCAACTTGCACTTTGTACCGCATATTGGGTTGTGGGTGGCAAGGGGTGCACTGCGTGACTAACTACCAAAGTGACTCTGACCAATTGCCGGGTGTCCCATGGGGCCCCCATGGGACACACTCGTTGTGTTGCGCCCTTTTTTGTTTAAGCCTTGAGGAACACTGAGTGGGCACTATTAATACTGGGTAGCCTCACATACCCAGTGAGTGGGTAACTGTTTAACTTGTGACCTGGTCCCCACAAATTTGTGACCTGGTCCCCACATACTGATATGCTATTCTCGTGTTATTCCTCCTTGCGCGTCACCCTTTCGGGAACCGCTCCACACTACCGCGCAGACTGCTTCCCAGCTATCCTCACAAGCTTGAAAACAATTGTGAAATGGCTCAAGTCCCATTGCCGTGGCTTTTCGGGCTTATTATGAAACTCCAAGTTCAGTGTGCCTACGCAGTGCCATGCCAAGATGCCGCAAACTTTGCCAACCGGCTTTTAAAGCCACGCGAAACAGGCTGTGAGTGCATTCATCGGTGGAGTTGACATCGCGGTCAAAAGGAACAGGGCGAGCTTGCAAAATAGGTAGGCCCACCTAGGAAGCGAGTTGATCATCAGTGTGCATGTACAGGACTGTCAATTGGTTGATGGGAATGTTTAGTGGCACTATTGCCTATTGCCGGTCACCACGCAAGCAGCACAAAACAAAGTACGGCCGCTATGTTTCGTGCAACTCCTGCCCCCCTTGCTAATGCTTGCTTGTCCCGTCATCCGATAGCAGTGTGCCCACTTGGACCTGGGTTGAGGTTGCATGCAGTCAAGCTGTGTACACAGACTGTTTCAGAAGAACAGGGTTATAACGAAAGCCTTCCATTACATTGCTGTTTGAAGCTTGTTCCAAGGATTGCCTTGAACAACTAGCAAAGCAAGCGTGTAAAGGTGTTTCTTGGTGCGCTCATGCGCTGATCAGTGCAACATGCTCCTGGTATCTTCATTAGCGCTCAACATCCACAAAACTGCTCGTTTGGTTTTGAACGGACTCTCCCACCGCTCTGCAGGTGTCACCCATTAGCTCAACCTGAACCAGCCTTCAGGAGCCTTGGCCAGCAGCTGCAACCTAGCGATGCAAGCCAAGAAGCTTGAGGGTTGCCCCATGCACTCACTCCCAGATGAATTGCTGCACCGGGTTTTCTGGGCACTGCCAAACCTCACAGAGGAACTCGACAATGTGCAAGAACTCAAGCACAAGGCACAGCTGCAACTGGTGTGCAAGCGCTGGCGCCAGGCCCTGTCAGGGCCAAGCGAGGCATGGAAGAGCATCTGCTGTCCGCCCCTCAGCAAGCCTGTCGTCGACTGGCTGTGCCCCAGGCTGGGAGCCACCAAGTTCATCGAATTCCAAAGTGGTGAGCCACAGGAGGTGCTTCTTTTGCTCAACAGCCTCAACCCAGCTTGTCTCGCGTCGCTCAGTATCGTGGGTCCTTGCAATGCACACAGTGGGCCCAACGTTGGGCAGCTGCTTGAGGCCACCTTCCGCCTCACCTCCCTGACCTTCTTGGATTTGCGCCTGGATTGCACCCCAGAGCAGGTGGCGCCCTGCATGCCTGCCATGTCAGCACTGGTCAACCTGGAGGAGCTTGGCTTGGATGTCAGCAGCCCAGCAGGGCCCAGCAGCCAGCACTGGTGGCCAGCGCCATGCCTTCCAAGTTTGGACACGGCATATGTGATGTTGAACGGGGCAGAGTTTGTCCCTATGTTCTTCCACCAGCCTGAGCTCACAAATTTGGATTTAAACGGCGACCGGGTAGGGGCCACACCAGTCAGCACCTCCTTGAGGCAGCTCACCCAGCTGGGAAATTGCTCATGGATAACTGTCGGCATCAGGACATACCGCCGTGCAGCTTCCCCACGTTGCTACACACCCTCCACATGAGCAACTGCCGTGATGATTCCGTTGCTTTGGATGCCATGGCGCTCCTCCCAGAGCTGGTCCACCTGACATCGCTATCCATGGACCGCACTGGGGTACAACACTTCACCCCTGCCCTGGCCAGCCTCACAAACCTTCAGATTCTGCACGTTGGTGGCATGGCCGAGCTGCTGGTGCTGCCCATCATGCCCAGCCTCACTTTGCTGAAGGGATGGTTTGGGTGTGGTGTGCAGCTGCAGCTGCCAATCGACCCCAACCTGCGCATACTGCCGCATGAAGGTTGGCATGCCGCAACACATGGCGAAGGGGTGAGCATCAAGGGGCGGCATGGGGAGTACAGCATGGCTGTGGATGAGGATGACTGCGTTGTGGTGCAGACAGTGCAGCGCCTGCCCATGGATGCTCTACCAGATGCTGACCGAGCACTGGAGGCAAGGGAGGAGCAGGAGCGGTATTGTGCGTGGCTGCGCACTGCCGCAGCATGGCAGGGGAGTCTAGATGAGTATGAGGACTGTGACTCATCCTCTGAAGACGATGAACAAGAGGGCAACTGACATTTCGCATCATGTTCATGTATGAGCCAGGAACCTGCATGGCATGAAGTCACTGCCGCAACATCACGCGGCTGTCCTAGCACCATTTGTAAGTGTGTCATGCACACGCCGACGATTATCACTGACAATGACCTGACTTACCCAAGTTTACAAGCTGTGCAGTGAACCACGGAGTCATGTTCACTTGCACTGCATGTGCGCACTGAACAGTCTGCATCCTACAGGTATATGGAGACTATGCAGTGGGTCACGTTTTGGTGTTGTCTATGTGCAAGACTCGGTGACACATTCGTGGTAATGTCTTTATGCCATCCATTTGACACGATATTTTGCAACGCATTTTTATTTACAAGATGATTTTCATGAAAACCTAGGTTGGGGTGCCTGTGACAAAACCGTTTCTGCAGAGTCAACAAGTATATGTAAATTGTATACGGAGTCAACAACTGGTTGGAAGTTTCAGTTGATCGTCATCCGACGTTGGTGGGCAACAGCGCGAGGTGGGTGGCATATGCATGCATGCATCTGCTGCAACGTTGCGTGCAAACGTATGCCGTGTTGGTGGGACTTGGAACCTTTAAGCCTCGTCCGTTATGCCTTTTTCTATCTTCTAGCAGTGTGAAGCAGCTGGCAAAGCCGCTTTGCTTGGCAATATGACCTTCATATGCATGCATGTGCTGCTGTTAACTTGCTCGTCCCGAAGGCAGTGTGGTCCAGTTTGACAGGACGGTGTTGTCTTGGCAAAAATTTGCCATTTGCAAGCAATAGAGCTGCATGGATGGAGAGCCACTGGTGGAATTCCTGTCGGGTTTGAACGGTGCTCCGTGGCTAGTGGATGTTTGGTTGCACAACACCCATAGTTGGAGCTATTCTGGTGAAGATAAAAAGGCATCCTGCTAGCTGGGTAATGGGCGCTATATAAATTTACGTGTAGCAGACAGTACAGGGCAGTTGGATACATTTTTGGGTCTCACATGTGTCACTGTTGGGGCGCTTTTGTTACTGATTGGTTGGCTGCTCCCTGCAGGTTTTACACTACAAGTAGCAATTACATCAGCTAAGTCAGAAACAGCCTTTAGTAGCCATGGACAGCAGCTGTGGCGACCCAGCGGGGCAAGCGCAGCAGTGTGAGGCCTGCCCCATACACGCCCTTCCCGACCACCTGCTGCAGCGCATATTTGGGGCCCTGAAAGTGGACTACAACGTCAGGGCAGCTACCCAGTGCAAGGTGCAGCTCAGCTGGTGTGCAAGCGCTGGCGCCAGGCCCTCGCATGCCCAAGTGCAGCATTGGAAGACGTGTATTGCCCGCCCCTCAGCGAGCCGGTCGTTGACTGGCTGTGCCCCAGGCTGGGAGCCACCAAGTACTTTGAAGATGTGGATGGCGATCCGCAAGATGTCCTGGTCCTGCTCCTCAGCCACAACCCAGCGTGCCTCACCTATGTCGGGGGTCTGGGCGACTGCTACATTGAAAGCGGGGCCTGCGTCGGTCACCTGCTTGCGGCCCCCTTCCGCCTCACCTCCCTGACGTTCTTGGACCTGAGCCTGCGCTGCACACAGGAGTATGTGGCGCCCTACATGCCCGCCATGTCAGCACTGGTCAACCTGGAGGAGCTGCACTTGGATGTCCACTACCACCACTGGTGGCCAGAGCTCCCATGCCTACCCATTTTGAGGACGGCAAGGGTGCGCATGAATGAGGCAGACTTTGTCCCGATGCTGGCCCACCAGCCTGTGCTCACCCGCCTGGAGGTAGTGGATGATTGGAGAGAGGGGGCAGCCCCCGCCCCCTCCTTGCGTCAGCTCACCCAGCTGATGAGGTTGGCTTTAAGTGACTGCAGCCGGTATATCCCGCCTGGCACCTTCCCAACATTGCTACAAAGCCTCCGCGTGCAGCAACACCACAATAATGCTCTTGCCCTGGAGGCCATGGCGCTCCTCCCAGAGCTGGTCCACCTGACATCGCTCACCTTGGACTGCACTGGCGTACAGCACTTGCCACTTGCCCTGGAAAAGCTCACCAACCTGTGGCAACTCTTTGTCGATGAGTTGCCACAGCCGCTGGTGCTGCCCCCCATGAAAACCCTAAACCCTAAACCCAAACCCTAAACCGCTGCCCCCCATGCCCAGCCTCACATGGCTGGAGGTCTGGCTTGGGCATCGCGTGCAGCTGGAGTTGCCACTCAACCCCTATTCGGAGATTGCGCCTGTCAATGGATGGCTGGAGGCGACACATGGCGAAGGGGTGAGCATCAAGGTATGAGCATCAAGGTATGGCGACACGGGGAGTACAGCATGGCCGCGGATGAGGAGGATTGCGTGCTGGTGCAGGCATCGCAGGGCCTGCCCCGGTATGCTGTCTTAGATGCTGACCTGGCGCTTGAGGCGGAGGAGGAGCAGGAGTGGTGTTGTGCGTGGCTGCGCAATGCCGCAACATGGGGTCCCTAGCAAGGGGACCTTGCACATACCAGCGTTTTTTTTTTTTTTTTAAATGCCTCTCTCGCAAGTCATGCATCGGTTGTGTGCTAGCTATACTCTTAGCTAACAGCGTTGACTGGGCCCCACTGCTTGCTGCGGAGTGTTGCATACTTTGTTTGACAGTAAATTTTTGATAGCATTAATACCTGGACGATAACTGCAGTTTTGCATCCAGCATGGTGCTTGCCTGAAACAACGACGGCAACATTACGGAACGTGTTACACATGAGCGGAAGATGAATGGCACGAGTGTTTCCTCTCCAGCAGTTACTCAACTCGTTTTGATTGACGACACTTTGTGACAGTGGTGGTAAACATCCTTTGTGGCGTTGTCTTTGTGCACAACTTGGCAGGTCCTACGAGGGCTGGCGTATTGTATCCACCTAGCAGACATCTCTCGTCGTTTTTGTATTGGAGTTGAAACTGGAACAATGTTTTGTGACTAGGCAGGACTAGGTAATTCTTTTTTGTGTGTGTTTAATTGATGCTATTTCTTGAGAACTTCCAGAGGATATAACCCGTGACTAGTTCAAGGTTTGCCTTTCTACCCGTCACACCCTGCAGGATCATCAGTAACCGTTTGGAGCAACTTGTTAATCACCGCACCAGGGCCTCGGTGTTGTCGTTTGGTGGGCAGCAGCGTGACGTGGGTGGCATATGCATACATGTGCGTTAACAGCAGGCAGAAGGGCAGGGCCGTCGTAACGAGAGTGCGAAGGTATGGTTGCGTGATTGTGTGAATACTTACTTAGTACACTTTTACGTACTTAAACGCGTGACCGGGTTGGGCATGCATGCATGCATTGTGCAGCTGTGTGTCCTGGTTTTGTTCCAGGTGAACACAGTACTAGTGGAAGCTGTCCTGCCAGGCTGGTAGGTGGCTCAAGTATTGGCTTGAGTTGAACACCATAGAAAGCTTGGTATGGGCAGGTGTATAGTCAGCATGACCACCATAAACACAAACCCTTGGCGGTCGTGACTGGACTGACTGACTATGCCCTGCAGTGTCCCTACCCGTATCAGCACCCAGTCGTCAGTCGCTATGGCCAGCAGCCCAGAGGTGCAAGCGCAGCGGCGTGAGGCCTGCCCCATACAGTCCCTCCCAGACGACCTGCTGCAGCGCGTTGTTGGGGCACTGTCAAGCCCCACGAGGAAAACAACACCAGGCAAGTGACCAAGCACAAGGCACAGCTGCAGCTGGTGTGCAAGCGCTGGCGCCAGGCCCTGGCAGGCCCAAGCGCGGCATGGGAAGACGTCTACTGCCCCGACTTGACTAAAGTCTGTTGGCGCCGGCACCGCAACAAGCCCATTGTCAACTGGCTGTGCTTCAGGCTGGGAGCCACCAGGTCCATCAGAGGTTTGAGGGGCCAGGGTCAGTTGGTGCTGCACCTGCTCAACAGCCTCAACCCAGCTCGCCTCACGTCCCTCGCAGGCGGGGAGAAGTCCTGCTTCGTATACAGGAGGCGCGAGGGCGCTCAGCTGTTTTGAGGCCACCCTCCGCCTCACCTCCCTGACGCGCTTGGATCTGCGCACCCCGGAGCAGGTGGCGCCCCACATGCCTGCCATGTCAGCACTGGTCGACCTGGAGGACCTGCACTTTGATGTCAGGAGCCCACCGCCTGGCGGTCAGCACTGGTGGCCAGACCTCCCAAGCCTCCCCAAGCTGGGGATGGTGACACTCATAGTGAACGGGGTGGACTTTGTCCCGATGCTGGCCCACCAGCCTGCGCTCACCAGCCTGGAAGTAGAAGGCGATGCAAGGCTGGAGGGGCCATCAGTCGGCACCTCCTTGCGCCAGCTCACCCAGCTGAAGACCTTGACTTTGTACTGCTGCAGCCTGGATGTAGCGCCTCACAGCTTTCCCACGTCGCTACAAAACCTTGACATCATGGATGTCATCGAGTTACATGCGGGTGCCATGGCGCTCCTCCCAGAGCTTGTCCACCTGATATCGCTCTACCTGGACGGTGAATTCAACCAACACAGCTTACCGCGCTTGACCACAGCCCTGGCCAGCCTCACCAACCTTGAGGAGTTGTTGGTCCACAACCTGTCAAAACCGCTGGTGCTGCCCGCCATGCCCAGCCTCGCAATTCTGGAGTCATGGTCAGTCCCTGCGGTGCAGCTGGGGGTGCCGTTCAATCCCAAGCTGCGCATAGTGTTGTGTGAAGAGGGTGAAAGTGGAGCGCTTGGTAAGCTGGTGAGTGTCAAGGGGCGGCACGGGCATTACGCCATGGTAGTTGGTGCGGAGAACTGCATGGTGGCGCAGCTCCCACCCCTGGATGCTCCTCCAATGGGGGTGGAGGGCCCTGACCGCGCTCAGGAGGCAAGGGAAGAGGGGGAGATGTGCTGTGCATGGCTGCGCACTGCTGCAGCATGGCGCGTTGGGCACCTTGAACAAGAGTAGTTGTGATGTGTTGCAGTGTTAGTTTGCTCTGTAGCAATACAGCAAAGGTTAGCTACCAGCCCTATATGCCTTGTGCTAACCAGCCCTGCGCTCTTCAAATGCTGCCAGGTGCACGAGGAGTGGTGTTGTGCGTGGCTAAACGTTGCTGCAGCATGGGCCCTATCACCACATGCTCCGGCACATGCCTTCGTTATCTTTGTCAATGACACGACAAGCCATTACTGCAGGTTAGGATATGCAACTTTTTTCTGTTGGTTTGTGTGGACATTGGCACGCAGAAAGGTGAAATGCATTTTCTTTTCGATCGTCCTCTTGTGGACATCAGAGAACAACGTCAGAGCACATTAGTTGACATTCAAAGTAGTTTCTTTAGTATCTTGAGATGGAGCCTTTGTGGCCTGATCAATTCACAGCTAGGTTTTTAGTAAGCGCGTGAATTCTTGCAACCACACGTCCAACAGTGAGTGAGCCGGGGTTGCCTCCCTCGTGACTCAGGCGGTCTCAAAGTACCTGTAAACTAACCACTTTTTACCCAGCCTGGTGCTTCTCTGGAGACGCTTCACAATGTTGTCATGTTACGCATAGCTAGCTGTGAAAGGCTTTTGAAAACTGGGTCCAATGCCACATTGACAATGGCCAGACTCAGCTTTCTTAAAAATAAAGCCTTTATACACTTTTTATTCGTTTAAACAAATTTGGCTTGATTTTATAGGGTTTCCCAGGGTTTCCCATTCACTTTGGCGAACATTGACTATATAGCAGTGGCAGGATCAACAACAGGTTTCACAAGCAAGTTGACCATCTCGCACTAACTTGGTCATAAGCAAGTTGACCACCTCGCATTAAGTCGGCCTGCTGCAATGTGAGGTTGTGTTGACATATGCATGCATGTGCGTCATAACGTTCATAAGTTCATAACGCTGTTTGCGAGAGTGAGAAAGTATGGCCTTGTTGGTGTGACTTGAATCTGTCCACCTGTTTTATGGCTGTTTCTGTTTTGATAGCAGTTTGAACCAGTTGGGAAACCGCGTGGACCTGGCTTTGCATAGTCGAGCTGTGTGCACATATTGTCGTGCACGACACAATATTAGTGAAGGCCTGCCAGGTTAAAATAGGTTTACCTATCAATTTGGAAGGAACTTTGTATATTTGATGAGCTGGGTTATACCCAATGGGCAGCATCTATATCAGTGCATAGGACTCAGCCTACAGTAGCAAACTCCTCCTCATTACTGACAGTACCCTACAGGCATCATTCCACCAGTTGTGCCTGGGCTAGTCTGCAGTAGCCATGGCAAGCAGCTGCAACCTTTTGCTGCCAGCCCAGGAGCAGGAGGGTTGCCCCATACACTCCCTCCCCGACCACCTACTGCAGCGCATTGTTGGGGCACTGTCAAACCCCACAGAGGAAAAGAACACCGCGCAAGTGACCAAGCACAAGGCACAGCTGCAGCTGGTGTGCAAGCGCTGGCGCCAGGCCCTGGCAGGACCAAGCGCGGCATGGAAAAACATCTGTTGCTGGCACCTCAGCAAGTCAGAAATTAAGTGGCTGTGCCCCAGGCTGGGAGCAACCAGGTCCATTACTAACCTGAATGGGAACCCTAGGAACGTGCAGCTTCTGCTCAACAGCCTCAACCTAGCTCGCTTCACTTCCCTCACTGAGAGCTTTCTGTACAGCGGGGGCCACGGGGGGAAGAGAGCCGGTCAGCTGCTCAAGGCCACCTTCCGCCTCACCTCTTTGACATCTTTGGACCTGTGCATCGAGTCCACTCCGGAGCGGGTGGCTCCCTACATGCCTGCCATGTCAGCTCTGGTCAATTTGGAGGATCTCGTCCTTGATGTCAGGAGCTCGGTAAGTGGGGTCAAGCGCTGGTGGCCAGAGATCCCAGACCTGCCCAAGCTGAGCAATGTTTGGGTGGTGGTGAATGGGGGAGACTTCATCCCAATGATCGTCCACCAGCCTGCACTTACCGAGTTGGAAATAGTAGGCGATGCATACATGGTGCAGGAGTATGAGAGAACAACTATTGGCACCTCTCTGCAGCAGCTCTCGCAGCTGAAGGCCTTGCAAATTAAGAACCTCTACAGCAACATGTCTCTGGCGCCTTGGAGCCTCCCCGCATCGCTGCAAAGCCTTGCAATCACCGTCAGTTCTGAACAGCCTCCAGCGCCGGTGAATGCCATGGCGCTCCTCCCACAGCTGGCCCACCTGACATCGCTCTACGGACTTGCCTGCCATACAGAGCTTGACCCCTGCCCTGGCCAGCCTCCCCAAGCTCCAGCACGTGGTGTTGCACTGCCATCCAGAGCTGCTGGTGCTGCCCCCCATGCCCAGCCTCACACTGCTGGAGATGTGGCGCGGGCATGGTGTGGTGCTGGAGATGCCATTTAACCCCAATCTGCACATTGACAAGTTTCATGAGTGGGATGAACCAGTGGTTGGCAAGGGGATCGGCATCAAGGGGCGACATGGGGAGTACAGTTTGGATGTGGATGACTCCATTGTGGTGCAGTACCAGCCCGTGGATGCATCACTAAGGCTGGACGCTGAATGGACGCATGAGGCGAGGGAAGAGCAGGAGTGGTGCTGTGCGTGGCTGAACACTGCCGCAGGATGGTGGTCGGGCCTTGGGCCAACAGGCAACATCACAGCATGACTATTGGAGTATCATATGTCGTCAGTGATAGCCGCTGAGCGTGGCATGATGCGGCATCTAAAATTGCTTCAATGCATATCATCATTTTGGAGAAAAGTATTTGCATGGTGCCCTATACCGGTAGTAACAAGTACACTCTACTTGACTTTTGAAAATCTTCATCGACGTTAGTGAATGCGGCGCAGAGCAATTGACATACCATGGCAATTGAGGTGACTGCGTGTCTATCTCACACTCCACTTGTAGTAAATTTAGGTCATTTACAAGTCTTAGAGGTATTGCCACATAGAATGGGTGCAAATGTCACACAATAGTGTTATGGTTACCGTAAGCGAGATTGCAATTACAATCATTATGAGTATGTTTGCATTAGTATATGTACAGTCTATACTATATGGCATATTGTGATATACAGTCAGCAGTGCCACACGCTTGAGCTCAGCCTGGCAGTGCCAGTGTAATGATCATGAAATTGCAGTGCCAGCAGATTATTAGTGATCAAATGACAAAATTTAATATGCGCGCCCCAGACACTAGGCCACAGTGGGCAGGATCTGATGAACAATATTATATTTTATGGGAAGCATTATGCTGAGTAACTCCACAATGATAATGATTGCAAAAGAAGGTCACAGGCAGCAGTTCCTATTCCAGTGGAACAGGGTCGCATGGTCAATAACGCAGTGGCCATTGGTATGCAATAGATGGCGACGCGGCCATAGAGATTGCATGGAGCTGCATGTCACCCACATGGCAAGTGCTATACAGTACTGAGTGGCAAGTGGTATACTCAAAGTAGTCACAGTCATCAACATGGCCATGGCCCTGAGCATGTCACATCTTGACTCCAACAGCGGCTTTTCACCACTGTGGCAGCCAGGTGCGGTCACCACCATGGTGTGGCACCAACCCGAGGCCTGTGGAACTTGCAAATCCCCATGATGGTCCTAGGCAATGCCACATGGCGCCAGGTGGAGATAGACGACACTCTTGGCTGGCGCACCACCTGTGCGCCAGGGTCAATGTGCAGCTCCGCTGTCAGATCGCGCCAGTCGGGCGGCATGATGCCACTGGGCTCTCAGGGCTGTGAGCTACCTCCCACATCCCACGCATGCCCACGCTGCCCTCAGGGGGCCACAAGGGGCGTGAAGTGGGAGAAACCCAAACTCATTCCCCCCTTGCTCACAGCACCGCCAGGGGCTTGGGCTGGCGCACCGCCTGCGACAGGGTGTGTGGCTCCGCAACCAGCTCCCGACCATCTGGCAGCAGCCTGCGTGCAGGTCGGCCAGGCAGCAGCACCTCCTTGACGCCGCCCGCGTGGTGTGCCTCTGTCTGGCCCGAGGGGAAGTAAAACACCTCGATGCCTGCGGGGAGGGTGGTGTGCCACGTGTCCACCTCGGAGTAGTAGTAGTCGATGCGGCCTGGGGAGGGGAGGAAATAGTCAGGGGTGAGGGTCATGTGGTCGGGGTACCAACCACAAATGCGATTACTACCGTAGCAGGCAATGCGGTTTGAAGAGGGGAGCCCAATGTCATGTTATATGCAGGCAGGGTGGCATTGCTTCAAACCATGCCAACCCTGGAACTGCACCAAACTTTCCAACTCTGATTCTACCATGCACATGAAAGTCAGAAGAGCAATTGGTAAGGTATGAAACAATCGCGTGTACTCTGCAAGCGCACCATCAGGGAAGGTCTTCTTGACGTCCCCGTTCTTGAAGCGCACCAGGCTACCCCCACCCCCCCTGGTCTCCTTCAGGGTGCCGTTGGGGAAGTGCCAGCAGGTGCGCCCGTCGCTCCACGCCTGCTCCCGCCGCCCGTCCCCGTGCACAACGTCGCGCAGCAACTTGGCTGGGGGTGGGGCAGGCGCCACCACATGAGGTGCCGCATGCGCCGCACCCCGCATGGCCTCCGGTGCGGAGTTGCACCATTGCCTGCCATCTCCGGGCCCTGCTGGCGCAGTTGGTGTCATTTAGTAAAATGCATACAGCTAGTTTAGCAGGCCGGATGTAGCAGTCAGCATCACATGTGTGACTTGGAACCAATTGGACCTGAAAGAAAGTTTATACGGTACCTGATGCGTGGAGGGTGGCGGGTGGGGCTGGCCCGCCATTGAGCGTGGTCCCTGGCGCTTGCGGTAACCAGTGGGCGACGGTGCTGGCAGATCCGCTGGATAATGCGGGCACACCCTCGTGCACGTGTGCATGATGCCCACCGCTGCTGCCTGGCGGGTGGGCCTGGGTACCTGAGGTAGCACACGCCGCGCACAACTGAATATGCGGCCAACTTATTGATCTTGTCAGAAAACAATGTACTATCTTGCCGCCTGTCCTGGCACCAGCGCAACGTCTATCTGAAATACGTTCAGACATACAAAATAAATAGATGTCCAAAATGCCTGTGCATAGATAGGCCACGCCTACACTACTATGTTGATTGGATTAATCATATTTGTTTCCCCACATGTTTGTTTGCGCCCTTTAGGTTAGCTGGGTACCTGAGCTGTATTGATGTGAGCCCATCGGCGGTCCATGCGCAGCCTGGTTGCCACCCTGTTGTCGGCTCATGGGGGTGGGGTGCCCCGCCAGCTGCCCTGCCAGCTGTTGCATGGTCATTGGCCGCGCGGGGAGCACACCGGCAGTCATGTGGTCATGCGAGGCCCCGCCATGTGGCGCCACATGGGAGCCACCAGGAGGCGTGTGTGCGAGTCCTGCGCATACAGCCACTCATTACATGGACGCACCAACTAGCCGCCGAAGCATTAAGGAAGTGTATGATTCAATATTCTTTTTGGATTAAGATAAATTATGCAGGGCGATAAACTATGCAGGGCGATAAACTATGCAGGGCGATTCACTTTCTAATAATTTATATAATAATTTAAATTCCATCAACAGAACGATCTTCCAACTGGATAGATGGAAGCGTCCAGCCAAGAGTGGACAATCAGCGCAGCAGCCCATTTTTGCGCAGATGCCCGCATCACCATGACCACACCTTCTCACGCATACCACATACCTGGCCGCAGTGGTCCGCCTGCGTGCATCATGCTGTGGTTGGTCACGTTGCTCAGCGCGGCGCCATGCGGGCTGAGGGCCAGGGACTTGTGCCTGCACACAACAAGCACCACCCCTTTGATGCTTGATTGAAGTCACCTTATATGCCCAGGCCAAAACCTGTATGATGTCATGTGCATGCATGCTGCACAGCTTGTCACAACCTACATGCTGCAAAATATCGGTGCGCCCATGCATGTGTCAGGCATGTCACCCAGGTACTTGCCACAATTGCCACTGGGACATACGCACATGCACTTGCTCATGCCATCCACCCATCCATCCGCACAGGCACCGTACCCCACCCGTCACCTACCAGTCACTCCTGCCGGCGGCCTGCGGTGCACCCGCCGTGGGGTATCCCCCACCCGCACCCCCCGCCCACCCAAACCGGTGGTGCTGCTGGTGCTGGTGCTGTTGCTGTGCTGGTGGATGTGGAGGGGCGCCTGGGAGGGCTCCCCTGGCGCTGGTGGGGGGTGGGGTGGGTGTGCGGGTGGGTGGGTG
Organism: Heterotrichella gracilis; assembly: GCA_032358255.1. NCBI lineage: Eukaryota > Xanthophyceae > Tribonematales > Xanthonemataceae > Heterotrichella > Heterotrichella gracilis. The sequence continues at coordinate 21,136 of JAULBX010030375.1, forward strand.
GGTCCCCAATGCGCTGCGCGTGCGCCTCAGCTCTTGTAATGTGCCCGCCAGCTGGCGTAGGGAGGCTGACTCGGCGGGGGACACCCCCTCCTCCTCCTCGCCCTCATCATCATTCCCCTGCAGCACACATGGAGTTTGCATTAGGGTCCACCGACGTGCTGTACTGAGATCAGTGAAACTAGATGGTAACAAAAGATGATGAAAACAAATGCATACAAGGTGAGCAAAGTAGGGTGTACAGGCACACAGAAGGTCAATAGTCATAAAACAGTTAGAAAATTGACTACCTATACATTACACAATGAAATAATCAGCCAAACCTGTTGCAATGCGCCATCGCCATTGCCCATCACATGCGTGCGCCCTGCCCCGCCCCCACCCAGCATCAGCCGCTCGACCACAGGCTGTGCACCGCCCCCATAGCTTTGCTGCTGAGATTCATGTGATATGAGTCGCTGGTCACGGGCCTGCATGTGGGCCTGTGACCCGTACTGGTGGTGCGCATGGCTGGGCACGACCTGCATGTCGCCTTGAAAGTGCGGGTGGTGGTGGGTCTGGTGCAGCCCCTGGTGGCTGTGTGGTGGCGCGTGACTGGGGGCAGCATGCGCATCCCCTGGCACTTGATGGGGCCAATGCTGTGTCCCCCCCCCGCTGCTGATCGTCACCCTCACCCCTTGTCCACCAGCCGGCGCCTCCCCCCCACCCACCCCCTGCCACCCCCCACCATGTGGAGCAGCCCCACCCACCCCCTGCCCCCTCCCGTCACGCCCCACCGCCGGCTGGAAATCGATTGAACGCTGCGTCGCCCCCCCGGCCCCTTCCCCCTCGTCGAACAACAAGTTGTGGTGGTGGCTCAGGTATTCATCCAGTGACATAACCCCACCACCCTCCCCACCACCCTCCCCACCAGCCCCATGCACACCACCCCCTGCCCGCATCATGCCCAGCACCCCACTGTGGGGCCCATGGGAGGCTCCACCCCCACCTCCATCCCCCACCGCAGCGGCGGCACCATCCGACCGCTGCTGGGTGGCTGGCGGTGGTTGAGTCTGGTGGGTATTGGTGGTGGCTGTGCCAGGTGGCGCTTGCTGCTTGGCTGCCCTCTTGGCCGCCACCTGAGCCTGTTTGAGCTGTGCCTTGGTTTCCTCCAGCTCTGCCCACAGCTGCAGGCGCTGCTGCTCGATGCAGGTGACCTCCCCTTTCAGCTCCTTGTTCTTCTCCTGGGGCAAGGCGGTAAGGGGTGGAGGGGTGGGTGTGGCTGGGTGATGATGTTGGGATTCACACATGATGGTGGGAATACCGTAGTACCATTAGCGGTGGTGAGACCGTAATGCCGCTGGGTAGCGGTGGGAGTAATGCAGGACCCCGTCCCCCCTTCCCATCCCATCGCCTTGCACCACCCACTCACCGCCATCTCCCCCATCTGGCGCTGCAGGCGCTCCACAGTCAGCTTGTGACGCGCCTCCCTTGCGCGCGCTGCACCTCGCTCACCCTCCAGCACCTCCTCAAGGGCAGCGACCTGGGGCAGGGGTTCGGTGGGCCAGGGTCTAGCGATGCCATGATAGGTTTTCCCAAGAGGGCTGCCTAGTCAGCAATCCACACCTAGCCAAACAACATATTGCCCCGCCTCAATCGCAACCAAGTGCCTGCGGCATCATGATGATTTCATCACGGCATCCCAGTTTGTTCACTGCCCTACCCACACCCGCCGCTCACCTCCGCTCTTTCGGCAGAGGCATGTAGGGTTTTGTAGGGCTGTTATGTAAGTGTAAGGTTTAGGGTTTAGGGTCCATGTTCACCTCCGCCTTCTCCCTGCGCGTGGGCAGCTTGAGCAGCGCCTTTGACTGCTGGTCAAGCACGCGCCGCTCCCGCTTGAGCTTGCGCACCTCCTCCTCGCGGGACTGCTCTAGGCGCTGAAGAGTGGCACCCTGCATTTCAAGAATATAAATAATCAAGTCAATAATAACATATATAAAATTGTTCTGGCCAGAAATCCTCGCGAGACTGTTCAAGACGCTGCACCGTGATGTGACAGAAGCTGTGATTAAAATCTATTGATGCCATCTGAAAGCCGCGAACCATGGCAAGCGTGCATTGCATGGTTAGCCCCCTCACCTTTGACTCCTCAAACTCCTTTTTCTGTTTGTCCAGCTCAGCAGCTTTCTGCTCCAGCTGGCGCTTCATTGAGGCAATGAGGCCACGCTCCTCCTGGAATTTGGCAATCTCCTCATCCAATGCCTGCAGCCGAACGAGCTCCTGATCCGACAGCTGGCCCATGGATGCACCAGGAGCAGCCGATGGCTGTGGCTGCAGCTGTGGGTGCTGGTATGGGGGGATGGGATGGTGGTGGCGGTGGAGATGTGTGGGAGGGTGGTGGCTGGTGGTGTGGGCTGACTGGTGCGGCTGTTGGGAGGATCTGGCGCTGGTTGTTTGGGGTGCGATCACGGGGTGGAAATCATCGTCTTCGGCAAAGGGGTCCTCAATGAAGGGGTCAACAAACTGCACCTGCGATTGGGTGCGTTGTTAGCCAGCTGCAAAAAATTGCCCAGGGAATTTTCAGGCAAGGAAATGCTGCTAGTGAGCGTGTACAGTTGCAGCGCAGAGTCCTTCTTGGGGTTGCGTTAGGGTTTAGGCTCACCTCCTTCTTGGAAATTGTGGTTGGGGTTCCTTCCTTCTGGAGCCACATTAGGGTTTAGGTTCAAAAACGCCTGGGTTTGGGTCTGGCAATACCTTCTTCTTGGGGCTTAAGTGCTGTCCAATCGTGCTCCTCTGCGCTGCATTGGGCCCATGCACCACCTGTGCCTGTGCCCCCTGCCAATGGTGGTCGCCATGCGCCGCCATCTTGTTATGTTCTTCGTTTGCATCGTCCACATACTCCCACAGAGGCGAGTGCTGCTGCTCATGCTGCGCTCCTGCACCGTAATCCACATCCAGCGATTCCTCGTCTTCCTGCTCATACCTGTTGTGCACGTATGTCCTCCCCAGCTGGGCGAGGCCAAGGATCGAGCCACTGTGCAGGTTGTTGGGGCCTTGGCCGGGCATGTGTGAGGATATTGCTGCAAGCTGCTGATCCCTGCTGGCTGGCCGGGGAGGGGCTGTGCTGGTGTTGCCCAGCTCGTTCAGGATGCTCTTCTCCAGTGCCTGGAACTCTTGGAGTTCCAACGCCTGCAGATGCAAGTGGTGACTCAACCTGGGTGCACAAGTGACAAGTTGTTCTGAAAGAACAACAGCAGGACCTGTGCAGGCTTCAGCCAGCTGTTTATCACTGAGCAGCTGAACATATTGGCATACCTCCTCCTCCTGTAGGGCATTCCACTCAGTGGAGTTTCGCAGCCTGACCCCAGGTGTGCCCCTGTCACTGCCAGCGGTGGAGGATGGAGGAGGGTTTCTGGTGCTGACCAGAAACTCATTTGAACGGGTTGCAGCATGCTGAGTAGCTTGTGGGAAGTGGGGCTCGTGTTGCTGGTGGTGCAAGGAGGGAGGCTGGCGGTTGGGTCCACCCACAGAAGTCCCGTTTGGCCCGTTTTGCACATAGGATGTTTCACAGTGCAGCTGCTCATATCCCCCGCCACTACTTCCTGTGCGTTCCCTATTGCTGGTGTCCTGAAACGCAGGTTGTTGCACGTTGGGGAGTGCTTGTGAAGCCTTGCCCTGCAAGAGGAGGTCAAATTCTACTGCCTGGGCCGTCTGTGGGACGGGCTCTGGTGGCCTGTCACGCTTTTCCCTTGCGTACTGTATCCGCTTGGCCCAGGTTTGGCCTCTTTTCAGGAAAGGCTTGGATCCTGAAGACCCCTTAGACCCTTCGTCAGGCATGATGTTCCAGCTGTTTGTAGCCTCAACTAGAGTTGCTAACGGGTAGTGCTCAAACTGTGCAGCAAGCAGCGATGGGGCATTTTGTTACATAATGCGTATCACCATTCATGGCTCGGGTTTTGACAAGCCACTGTTGCTGTCGAGAAACATAATTCTGATAGAAAATTCGTTTGCAGCGACATGCCGTTCAAAATAGTTCAAAAACACTTGGGGTTGGTTCAACAATTTCAATCCCAAAAGCTGGGTTACTGTCCCCAACAAAGGCCTACTGCATTGGCGCTCTACTCTATAAGAAACCGCTGATCACGGTATGCGAAAGCAAGTTGGAACTCTACTGGAAAACCATATATCAGCTGCTGCTGCCAGACCACTGCAGACAAATACAACACAAGATGCGTTCAACTTTGCCACACTGGCACCTAGCAATCAACAACAAGGGACAGACGTGCCAATCTCAACCTATTCTCAACCTACAGTCTTGAAACTACACCTTTTACCAGGCCAACTATGCGCGCCTCTTCTTGCTACCATCCCTCCCAAGGGCACTGCTTGCCTTCCAACCCAGCCGAGCCAGCACCAGTGGAGCTGTACCGGCAGCGCCACCAGGCTGAACAGGTGCACCAGGAGGCAGCAGGCAAGCACTGCAAGCTGCAGCAACAGCCACACACCGCTCTGCCACTCAGTCAGGCCAGGTGCGCCACCCAGCAGCCTTCCACGGCCCAGCACACCGATGCTGGCTGGTGCCAAGTCTGGTGGAGCCGCATCCCACCCGCTGCGCATGTACACCGGCGCCTGGAGCTCTGGCAGCCTGGGGAAGCAGTGCTGCTGCCAGGAGGGTGGTGGAGAAGGCTGCTGTGGCGTCTTTTCCGAGTTCGCCTGTTGGAACAGGTCCACCAGCACACCACGCTCCACACGGCCGACACCACTGGGGACCCTCACCAGCTGCTTGCCGCCACGCATCCTGTGAAATGCTTGTGCTGCCCCAGTTGCGCCACCACTCTGAGGCAGCAGAAAGGCATCCAGCGGATGCGCCCTTGCTGTGTGCAGCTGCTGCTGCACTGCTGGGAGGTCTACAGACGGATCGCGGGACTTGAGGCTGTTGTACCTTGCACAGGTGGACACAGGTGTAGGGGTCAGGACCGCAGGCAGGAGCTGACTGCTGTACCTGGCAAAGGGGAACACAGCTCTAGGGATTAGGGTTTAGGGTTTAGGTCCACAGGAAGAATGCTGCACTCGAGGATGTCAGCAAATGAGCACGGCGCAAAGGTGAACACAGCTTTAGGGTTTACTGGTAGGGTTTAGGTCCACAAGTGGAGTACACTACGTTGCTGTACCTTGGGTAGATGGGCACCGGTCCCGCTGCAGCTGACTCAAACAGCTTGTTGCAGTGCGCCAGGTTGGTGAAGGCTGCGTCGATGTCTGAATCCCCGGTCCTCGGGGTGGGGACGCTCTTGCTGCTGCTGGGATCTGTGCTGTCATACAGGTCGTTGGGGCTGAAGGTCTGGGGGGTGGTATGCAGCGCTCGCAGCATAGGCGGCGAGGGCATGTCGTTGGGATCAGGAAGGGTCTTGGAGGCCAGCAGGATGGTCAGCGCTGCAGTGAAATGGAATGCTTCTGAGGCAGGGGGGTCGGCGCACGCAGCAAATGTTTCTGTTTGACGGTCCAAGTTGGACCAGGGTTTTGGGAGAGGGCGCACCAGTCGTGTCCAATTCTGTTGCATAAACTGCTGAGATCGGGGGGTCGGTTGATGCCCATGCAGCAATTGCCACAGGTGAAGACCCAAATTGTGCCAGGGTTTTGGAGGAGGGCGCATCAGGCTTGGCTGCTGAGAAAACTTCTGAGGCTGCGGGGTTGGCGGGTGCATCAGTTGCCGCAGGCAGGAGGAGGCCACATGCTGCGAGGGTCTTCGAGGAGGGCGCATCTGAACTGTCAAGTGTTTCTGTGAAACCTTCTGAGGTTGCAGAGTTGAAGGGGGCTAACGCATCATCTGCCATAGGTAGGAGGCTACGCCGCTGTATTGGCTGTATAGCAGAACCGACGTCAACTGTGACTGGATCCTCAATAGGTGTGACTGCAAGGGTTTTGGAGGGGGAGGCATCTGGCGTGAACAGGATGTCCCATTTCAAGCTATTGCGATGCGCTTGGTCTTCTGCCTGAACCTCCTCCTCGACGGCATGCTTTCTCTCCTGCGGGGAGTGGCAAAACAGAGTTGGGACAGGGTTGCTTGTGTGCATACCCTAATGCAAATACACATTTCACATGCATTTTTCAAACAGTGAGTCTCCAGTGTTATTAACTTAGCAGACTGGCCCAGAGATCACAACAATGTGCAGCAACTGCTATTGCAAATAGTGGGACTGTGTCATACCTCTAGCAGTTTGATGTCCTGTAGCAGTTGCAGTTGCAGCTTCTTCAGCCTGTGGCTGTGGCCTTCCAGTATCCAGGAGATGTAGCTCTCGTTCTCTTGTGCCAGCGTCTGTGCAGGCAAGCCCTGTGCCACTGGTGCAGCGCTGCTAGCGGTGCTGTCGCAGGAGGCTGGGCAAGGTGGGGTGAAGATTCCAGTGGCAGAAGAGGAAGGTTGCCTCTGTAAGGACAGCCTGTGTGTGATGGTAGAAGCCTGCGAGGAGTAGATCCGAGGTTATTAAAGCATCTTCAAAGAGAGGTGGTGGTCCCGGAAACAGGGGTTGTGTTGGTCTTGCATATGCATGCACTGAAATTTCCTGTCAACGTTGTACTGTTCGTCTGCTGTTGCTGTGCCAAACAATGGTTTGGACGCCCTTAGAATATGGATGTCCACAGATGCCCTACCTTTGACTGCCTTTTGTTTACAAGTCTTCCTGTTTGTGGTTCAGCTCCCTTTGGCATGGCCTCTGTCTCGGTGTTGAGGAGGGACTTCATGTCTGTGACCAACTGGCTGCTTTCCTGGAACTTCTCGATCTGCACCTGCATTCCTCGCATGCCTAGGGAGGTTGGTGACTTGGACGTCCTGACATCGGAAAGCCGCGGGGTCTTCTGTCCTCTTGGCGTTCCTGGCTGATAGGCCTCGCTAGGGTTGACGTTGCGTGCCCTCTTTGCCAGGGACTTGGGGCGACGTTCAGGCTTGGAACCGCCTTGAGAAGTGAGCCACGAACGTTCGTCCCTTGTGTTCACCTTCTCCTTCTCCTTTTGCTCCTTTGGAACCTCTGCTTGCTTGACCTTCGTTGCTGTCCCCTCGCCCTTCTTGAGGAAAGGCTTGGTAGGAGAGGGAGTTGGCTGGCGATGCATGTTGCGAAGTGGCAGCACAATAGTTAAACTTTAGGTAAGCTATTCGATTAAGGTGCTTATATATCCTGCAAATGCTCGTGTACCTGCCGCTGCGGTTGACTGTGCACGCTTCTGAAGCGGCTTCACCTTCTCATCGATGCATAGCGCGGGAGCACATGTGGGAACTTGAACAAGTGCAAAGGAGTCATTTATGATAAGAACCTCGGCAGCTATATGTGTAACTCAAGTAGAGCGCATGCACGGTCTTCTTTTGCAGAAGTCGTTTCAACTGTGAAACCGCTGCATGCATTGATATTCCCCGTTTCAGCTCTCCCCACTTTCACCCCCTGCCAGGTGTGGGCGCCACAGGGTTTTAGGGCATCCGCGGCATTTTGCAGGCGATGAACGCCTACTTACACCTCCCAACAGCCCCAGAACGCGGCTATCTGCACCATGGCATCTCCATATCTCTGGCGGCTGCAACCAGAGCCACTTGTGACTGGCGGTTGCTTAAGATAGCTTGGTACCTTCGCGCCCAGGTATCAATTGAAACAGTCTCAAACATCACCACACAGACTGGCGAACCTCAGCCAATTGCTTGCTCCTGCGTCTGGTTGACACTAACGACTACCTACTGCGCTTATTGGCGATAGGAGCTGCTGGCGAAGTGGTCTATTCTTAGCGCTGAGAGACTTTTCAGGTGAGGGGGTGGAACCGTTCAGCCCGGGCTTTCGCCTGGGCCTTACTGAACCCCACACATCTGGGCATCGCACGCAACACCCACAACCCACAGTACACAGCATACTGCAGCAACGTACCATGCTACAATTTTTTGGGTCAGTGGGTAATTAGTTGGTGGTGGGTTTGGGACACATTTGACACGCGTCGCTGGTACGATCCGCCAGGCTAGCTAGTCAAATAGCGGACGTGGTGGACGGACATGCAGATGCCACCAACACCCTGCACTGCCTTTTCCGTCCGCATCGAACCTCCTGCCGAGTTGCATCGCACTGCTTTGCCTTTGTATGGGTGCCGATTGGCGTGCTGCTGTTCGTTTTCCAAGCACATCTGAAGGATTAGGCATGAGAGTGTAGACTCAGAAATCCCGTCTTTTCTTCCAAACGGGTTGAGCGCAGTTAAGCTGTTGTTCGTGACCGATAGTATACTGTTTAATTTTCTACACGTTGTTCCAAAGTGTGCCATTCCCGTTGGAAAGGTATGGACCACGGGACCGACAGGGGACTAGCATAGTACCGTCCATGTCTCCAGGGGGGCAGTGTGGTTACAAATCAGATTGTGCAGCCCCTTTTTTCGAACATCGCTCCTCTACACCGGCGTGAGTTTCCACGCTGTGCAAGGTTTGTGGTTTCATCTGTGGTGGTGGGCGGTATCCATCTTGTAACTCCAAACGACAGCTGGCAACCCATCTCACTGGTATCCACACAAGAACCCACTTCCAATGTAGTGGGAGCACGCTTGAGGCTACCCCTGCAACAACGACACAGTCCATGCACCGTATCAATACCCTGTCGTTTGCCAGCCCTGTGGGGGGCCATGTCAGCCCAATTTCATCCAAGACCCTAGGTCCACCTGAAACCCTCTAGCCCATTAGTCACTGTTGCCCCATCACGCATCCAAACCCACCCACCTTGCTGCTTGGCATTCCCTGTGCATTGCACTATCCAGTGCACCCTCAAGCATGAAAAACCACCCAGCAACTTCGTCGACCTCATGCAATTCTGGTATCCATGTGCGCATGTAAGGCAAGCTTTATTGCTATTAAAGCTGCTTTTGTGTTGCTTTTTGGAGCTAACAATGGGCATGCTGCATGCTAGTGCCTCTCTGGCGCACTTTTTCACCTCTTCGTGGTGCAATTCTGCTGCTTTTTGGGTATCCATGTGGTTGTTTGGGGGTGCATGGCTTCGTTCCCCACTAGTCCTTGCCTGTGCTCTTCCACCCAAGCCATGCAATCTCTTCTTGCCTGAATTAACCCAATGACAATCACAAACCCTGCACTGACGTGCGCCGCATCTGCAGCCCCTTGATCCACCACCCATGCCGTGACACACAACAACTCCCAACCAACCCGTCAGCCCCTGCAAGCATCTCACGCAAACCTAGCGCAAATCATGTCCATTTCCACGCCTCACAGGCCCTCACACCCAGGCGCGGGCCGCCATGGCGCCTCCCATGCGGCACCAGCTGCGGCTGGCACTCACATGCCTGCTGTTGCTGGGAGGTTCGCTACACTCAAATGGGGTACTGGGGGAGCAAGGGGATTTAAACGGGGAGGAGGAGGGGTTGGGGAGCAAGGGGCGGCGCCTGGCTCATGTGAAGAAGAAGTCAGGTGAGGGGGGCGGGCCCGTAGGGTTTCGGGTAGGGTTTTGCGGGGCTGCTGGGGCAGTAGGGTTTGTGGTAGGGTTTTGGATGGGCAGGAATACCTGGCCAGTGTGAAAAAACTCAAAATGCAGATGGGCTGCAGGGTGTGTGGCAGCTATGGTGGGTGGGTGAGTAAGTGGGTGGGTGATGGCGGATGCAAGGTTCTCGTATTTGGGCATAACTGAAGTCGATTGGGGTGCATTCCGTCATGTAGCATATCTATTGGTGGCGCGTGTGGGATAACTCTGGCAACAACATTGCTGTGTGGCCAGAAGGGTCTGCAGAGGTTATGGCAGATTGCTTTCACTAGGTCATTGGCCTAGCATTGCACCACCACAGGTTCTTGATGGCAGAATGCACGTATGGCAGGCATGGTTTTGGGCTAGCATGTTATGCATGCTGGTCACATGTTGGCATGCTGGGCCAAAACACGTTGGTCAATGTGCCTCCAAGGTTCCATGATGGCACAAATTTTGTAAGGCATGCTGGCTCAAAGGACCCTTGGTCAGCCTGCTGGTCTGGCTGTGTTGTTGGAATGCATTTGACTAAGTACTCAAAGGTTGCAGATTTGCCTGCATGCACCAGGGTTTAGGGTTTTAGGGTCCATCGGTGGATGCAATGCCAGGATTGGATTCATTCAGATGCTAGCGCCACCAGAGATATGTGGGTAAATGGGATGATGCCAGGGTTACATGGGGGATGTGTTTTGGTTAGTGCCTGTACATTTATTGGTTGCATGGTGAGGCCTATCAGGAAAACCAATAGCTGGCAAAGATAAAACCAACCGGGGATAAGTGGGGAATGCATCATGGCCTTTGGTTGTGGCTTCAGTCCCCATGGATACCTTCCCCACATGCCTTGGTGGCCAGCTTCAGCGCCCTCATTAATGAATATCTGGATTCAAATGCCCATGCTCAGGATAGCTGGCTAGGATGCTAGGATCAGTGCCTGCAACGTGACGCTGTGTAACCCCCTTGCAGGCCATGTGTCAGCCAAGAAGAGCCCACCCCCACAGAGGTCCACCTTGTCTACCAAGAAATCCCCGCCACCACACAAGAAATCCCCACCACCACACAAGAAATCCCCGCCTCCCAAGAAAATGTCCCCGCCTCCCAAGAAAACGTCCCCGCCTCCCAAGAAACGCTCCCCGCCACCACACAAGAAATCCCCACCCCCCAAGGCGAAATCTCCACCCCCCTCCACAGTTACTGGTAGTGCCCCTACTTCCCTTTTATTGAACCCCCCTTCCCCTTCCCCACCCCCATCCCCATTCCCACCACCGCCCCCATCCCCACCCACAAAGTCCCCATCACCACCGCCAGCACCACCATCACCATTGCCACCATCGCCAAAACCACCATCACCAAAACCGCCAGCACCAAAACCGCCATCGCCCAAGCCACCGTCACCCAAACCGCCATCCCCCAAGCCACCGTCACCCAAACCGCCATCCCCCAAGCCGCCGTCGCCCAAGCCGCCGCCACCAAAGCCGCCATCACCACCACCACCGTCCCCTCTATCACCGCCACCATCACCACCACCTCCATCCCCTCAGCCACCGCCACCTAAGCCGCCACCACCCTCCCCTCAGCCACCATCTTCCCAGCCGCCCCCTTCCCCGTCGCCATCACCACCACCACCAAGCCCAGACAGCCCGCCCCCCGAGGGTACACACCGCCCCAGCCCACACCATGCCGCATTCACACACACTCACGTGCACACACACACACACACACCTGTCCCCCCCACCCACATGTGGCATACACCACCCACTCACCCACTGCCAACACCCCCACCGCCCACCCTGTCATACAGCAGCACAATCCTGCCTGTCACAAAACCCTCCCCACCTGGTTCCCTCCCCAGGCTCCCCCTGTACCACCACGCGCGCTGTCCACCATACATGTGCCTATCACAATGACGCCTCTGCACACAGCATACTCCTGCGTGTCACGAAACCCCTACCCTCCCCACGTGCTCCTCTCCCTCCTCCCCACACCAACCCCTCCTGCGCCTCCGCCCCCCATGCCCTGTTTTGCCAACAAACATGTGCCAATCATCGTTCACCTGCACACACTACACACCCCCGCCTGCCGTCCCACCCACACCCACACCCTTTCCTCCTCCCCTCCTCCCAAATACCAACACCCCCCTCCCCTTCCCTCCCCAGGCCCCCTGTCAGCCCTTCTCAACGCTTCCCTGCTCTACTTTGAAGCCCAGCGGTCCGGTGTCCTCCCCAGCAATAAAAGGATCCCCTGGAGGGGGGATGCAATCACAGCTGAGGCCACCTCCGATGGGAAGAATTTGGTGGGGGGGTACCACAACGGGGGGGAAACCGAGTATCTGAAGATCACGGGCCACACGGCACTGGTGGTGACACAGGTGGCCTGGGCCATGCTGGAGTTCCCAAAGGTGGGTAGGGTTTTGGGCGAGGGTTTCTGCTAGGGTTTTTTCTACGGTTTGAGGAGGGCTTGGGTTGGAGGGTACCACTCCAACGGAAGACGATTTCGTGTAATCGAGTTCAAAAAGCCTACCAGCCACACAGCTTCTGGTGGTGACTCAAGTCGCGTGGGCGATGCTGAATTTCATAGGTGGGTGGGGTTTGGCTAGGGTATTGTCTAGGGTTTAGTAGGGTTTATCTAAGGATGATGGCCAGGGATGACCAGTGACCTGGGCACTGCTGAATTTCCATGGGTGCGTTTGTAGGGATTCTAAATGAATACCACCCCTATCTCACGGCATTTCTGCTCTTCCCATTTGCAGGGTTTCAGTGACGCTGGCCAGACCGTGTACGCGCGCGACATGGTGCGGTGGGGAGCTGACTACCTCATCAAGGCGCACATCAACGACTCATCGCTGGTGGTGCAGGTAAGGGTGAAATCCTACAAACCCTTGCTCGGTCCTAGACAACCCTAACAAAATACTGGCACAACTCCTTGCTGGTGGTGCAGGTAACAAGAAACCCTAAATGAACCCCAACAAACCCGAACACACCTGGCAAATCCCTAAGAAGCCCTGGCGAGGCGCACCCCATGTACTTTTCGCTGCTGTGCCCAAGTGGTCAGTTGAGGTGGGGAAAGCCATGCCAAACCTAGCTTAACCCTATAAACTAAAAGGGGAGTACCTTACCCATCCTGACACCAAATCCATCCCCACCCGCGGGCAGGCACCCACATAATGGAGTTTCAGCTGCTGCCTGGAGAGCGCAGATCCCTGCGCCCGATGCACCCACACACCACCTGCAGCAACTGCAATATACCTTACAGAAAGCAAACCAGTAAAGCTTGCAAAACCTCCCCACCCCGCAGGCTGGCGACCAGAACGTGGAGTGGAGCTACTGCTGCCGCCCTGAGGGCGCCGTCTCCCCTCGCAAAGTGACCGTTGCAAGCACCGCCCTCCCCGCCAGCGATGCAGCGGGTCTCACCGCAGCGGCCTTTGCAGCTACCTCCATGGTGTTTGCTGGGGTGGACACGGTGTATGCCACAGGCCTGCTCAACAGGGCAAAGAAGTTGTACACGTGCGTAACCAGCCTAATTCTACCCTACACATAATAAACCTTGAACCTACCCCTAGACCCTGATCCTCAGCCTGAACCTAAATGCCCTCCCTATGCTCCCTTTCCCCACTCGCCTTGCCCCACTTCTCCCCTCCCCGCCTTTCCGCCCTCTTCTCCTTAGAGTTTAGGGCTTAGGGCAAAGATCTTTGCTACCCCCTCCTCACCCGTCCCCTCCCCTCACCCCTACCTCAGATTTGCTATCACCTACCCTGGCTCCACCGCCACCCTCGATACGACCTAGGGTTCCAGGCAAAACCCTAAACATCCCCCCCCTTCCCTTCCCGGCCCCCAGATTTGCCATCACCTCCCCTGGCTCCTCCGCCACCACATTCAACTACGGCCTGAGGTACAACAGCCAGAGCTACTGGGACGACGTGGTGTGGGCAGCGGCTTGGCTATACAAGGCCACGGGGGATGCATCCTACCTGGATGATGTAAACACCTACTACAACACTGCCATCACCTCGGGAGGGTGCGTGCTGGGAGGGTAGTGTTGAGGGTGGCGGTGATTAGGGTGATGACGTGAAGGTGCATTAGGATTTGTGACAAGGAAGGGTTTGCTGGGTGTTTGCATGGCTATACAAGGCCACAGGGGATGCGTCCTACCTGGATGACGTCGACACCTACTACAACACAGCCATCACCTCCGGAGGGTGCGTGCTGGGTGACGGTGCTTAGGGCGACTGTGTTTAGGACAACTCAGGTTCACGTGTCAACAGCCTAAAGACGACCCATTTTCGAAATGCTTTATATACACGTGTTTCAAATGTTCTTGGAATGTTGTGAATTTTTTTTAAACGAGTTATATTTTGGGTTAAATATTGCCCAAAATGAATTCACGTTGAGAGCCTAGCTACTTCAGATGCGCAGTGTATGCACAGCTACAAAAAGCAAGGGGGTTATATCCTCCCACCCTGCCCCTGCACCGTCCCGCACACCCTTACCTCCCCTTTTCCCGCCTCACAGCGTCCCCCAAGCTGCCTGGAACTGGGACAACCAGCTTTGGGCAGGGGCTATGCTTGTGGCCACCATCCCCAACGCAGACCCTACCGGGGTTTTCACAGGGGCGGCCAGGGAGTTCTTCAGCAGGTGGCTGTCTGGGACAAATGGGCCCAGCTACACGCCAGGGGTGAGTGGAAAAACCCTTGGGAAGGGTATTTGAATAGATTGTGGGATCTGGGGCTGGGGCCGTGGTCAGGTTTTCATTGTTTATGCCATCATTGCCAGCAAACTCCCCTTCGTCCGATTGTCTGCCCAAGTTAATAGGGTGTGTTACTTTGGATCCGTCAACCTATTACCTACACTCAAATGGACCCGCGCGCCGTCCCGTGTGGCGTGCATCCACCACCTACACACCAACTCGCTCATGCCCCGCCCACACACAACCACTTGCACGTGCCTCACACACCTAATGAACCACACATGCCAATGCCCCATTCTCCCCCACCCTTTGCTCAAACGTCCACCCCTGTTTCCCTCCCCACAGAAGCTTGCCTTCCTCGCGCCCCAAAATGATGGAGGCGCGCTGCGCAACACAATCAACGCAGCGTTTTTGGCGCAAGTGTTTGCAAAATACACCGATGGCGCCACAGGCAACGCCATTCGCTGCTGGGCGCGCAACCAGGTGAAAATCATATGCTTAAATCAAAATCCTGACCCCTTAAACCCTACACCATTGGTGGTTTGTGGCCTCTAAACCCCACGCTTCCCACCAACAATCCAAACCTGAAACGAGAATTTCCCAACCCTAAACATGAAAATCTTGTCGTACAATCGCACCAGTACACCCCTACATCGCAATATCCAACCCTAAACCCTAATCCTAACCCCATTCCCTGCCCCACAGCTTTCCTACATCACCGGCGCCAACCCCCGTGGCATATCCTACATCGCGGGCGTGGGCCCCACATTCCCGCAGTACGTGAATTTCAAGGGGGCACGGTGCAGCCCCAACCTCTCGGTGACCTGCGATTGGACCAGCTTTGGCGCCAATAACGTGAACCCTATTGTGTTCACTGGGGCAGTGGTTGGAGGGCCATCGAGTACGGATGCGTATACCGACAGCATGGATTCGCTGCACCAGGCGTCGGCGGATGCGAATTTGGATTTCGTGGGTGGCGTGCCAGGTGGGTAGGGTGCAGAGGGGCAAAAGTTTGGTTTGCTAACCATATGATATGATCGAAATGGGTGCGTTGTCAAACCCATGGGTCCAAAATGAAGTGTGTAATTTTATCCAAGCAAATTGCAAACCAGGTCTACAGGTATATGGGATGTCATGCTGTTTGTGGGTCGAGCCATCTTCATGCGCATGTGCATGTGCTGACTGCGCATCGGCATGTGCTGACATGCGCATCTTCATGCGCATATGCATGTGCTGATTGCGCATCTTCATCCGCATGTGCTGACTGCCATGTGCGACCCATGTGCAGGTCTGGCAGCGGGTCTCCTGCAGTTCTCATCCTCCATGCAGTGCCAAGGGAATTTGGCCACCCCAGGCCCAATCAGCCTCCCCCCACCAGGGCCATTGGGCCCCGGCCCACCCTCCCCACCACCGCGCCCCCCCCTGCCCCCCTCCCCTCCACCACCGCCACCAGTCCCCCTGGGAACCAAGAGCCCACCACCACCTGTCCAATCCCCACCATCGCCCGTATCGGGACCCGTCAACAGCCCCTCCCCCCCACCACGCCCCCCCAGCCCGCCACCCAAGCCACCACCGCCACCCACCCCACCAGCCCCGCCGCCACTCCCCCTCTCTGCGCGTACGTTCCCGCCCTTAATACCCTGCAAGCCCTGGACGTTAATACCCTTCCCTCCTTCCGTGCATGTACCGCAGTGTCTCCCCATGACCACACCCTGTGCATCGGACCCAGCATGCCAGCAAACACCCTAATGGTGTGCTCAGATACCCTAAGAACCTGCAAGTGTGCCTGAAATTCCAAAACTCCTCTTACCCTTCAACACCTCATCTCTGTGCACCGCAAGACCCTCGGCTCCACCATCTAGGGCACAGCGCTAAATCCACACGCCAACCCCTTGCGCTTGCCACGACTCATAAGGTGTCCAAAACACTCGATTCCTGTCTTCAAAGCCCTAATTCCTGTGTCACCAACCCTTATATGTGTGCTCTCCAAACCCTGAACCCACCTCGTCTTCATGCAGTGTACCGAGACACCCTCAGCGCCACCCTCTACTTTATGAGGCGCAGCGCTGAGGAGACCTGGCCAGCGCCCTGATCGCCAACTCTTAAATCTGTGCCAAAACCCTATTGACATGCCCAGAAACCATCCTGTTGGTGCTAGACAAACTGCCCACCGCACAACCCCTCCTAACCCTGAAAACCCTATTCTTCGTGCAGTGTACCGCGACACCCTCAGCGCCACCCTGTACTTCTACGATGCGCAGCGCTCCGGAGACCTGCCTGCCAATAACCGCGTGTCCTGGCGGGGCGACTCTGGCCTGTACGACAACGTGACCTTTAATGGCAAGCTGTACAAGCTGGATGGGGGCTACTACGATGCAGGAGGTGGGGCCTAGGGGTTTGACTGGGGTTTAAAGGCTGATTTGCGCGAACGGGGTTTGGGCGGTGCGGTGTAGGGTATGTGCTGGGGACAACATAGCGTAACACCCAACGTAACACCCATGCCACCCGCCCCTCAACCCCGCCCCATGCCCCTTGCCCAAACTCTCCCACCCCTTGTCCCCTCCCCTGCAGACATGCTCAAGTGCACCTTCCCCCTCGCCCTGGCGCTCTCCCAAGTGGCGCCGGCGGTGCTAAAATACCCCCTCCACATGGCATAAACTCTCATGCTAGGTGTTTACAAACCCACCCACCCACCACCACCCACATACATGCACATACAGCCCTCCCTCAACCCACCCACCACCACCTCTGTTCCCTCCCCTGCAGACATGCTCAAGTGCACCTTCCCCCTTGCCCTGGCCCTCTCCCAAGTGGCGCTGGCGGTGCAAGAGTTCCCCGCTGCCTTCATCGACACCTCCAACATGGGCTACGTAACACAAATGCTCAAGTGGGGAGGCGACTGGCTCATGAAGGCGCACTTTGCCCCTGATAAGCTGGTGGTGCAAATGGGCCACTCCCAGGATGACCACAACCACTGGACCCGCCCCGAGGACATGGATTGGACCAGGCCTGCCTTCTATGTACGCCGAAAAACCCTAACAAAATGTTTTTTACCCTAGCTGGCCATTACCAAAATCCTGCCATATGCATGGGCCCGTATTACTTAGTAGTAATGTTGGAATCACTCGTTGCCATCACATGATCTTACATTGTGGTCACTTGGCCACATCGCGGTGCTGCAATTTGCCCACCAACTCCAAATTTACCGACCCCCATAAATGACCCCATCAATGCCTTTTGCCTGCATACATGACCCCCTAAATAGCCCGCACATGGGCCCCTGCTTGACTCTCCCCTCCCCTCCGACCCAGGTTGACAACCAGAAGACTGGTGCTGACGTAGCGGGCGCCACCTGCGCCGCCATGGCCTCCATTGCATCCATATGGAAGAAGATCAACAGCACCTATGCCAACGAGCTGGTCACACACGCCACACAGCTGTACAGGTGGGACGGACGACGTGATGACATCGTGAAATTCGTTTAGATTAATAAAAATAGAAATAGAAATAGAAAATAAAACAGTGGGATTTTGTCCTATGGGCACACGCATTGCAGTGGTACAGGTGTGAGGGGAAACAAGGGATCATAGTTCACAATACTAAATCCATTGTTACTGTTTACTTTTATCCAATTTCTGCTGCAAGTTCAACCCCGTCTGTACATCTCTCACATGTGCCCATGCAAACTTCACACCTGACCTCCCAACCCCTAACCCTAAAACCCTTACCCTCCTCCGCAGCTACGCCATCAACAACCGAGGGGTGCACACCAAGTGGTTCTCCTACTACGACGTCATCGCCTATGCCCCCTCCACCAACGACCTTGATGACATCTGGTACTGCGCTGCATGGCTGTACAAGGCCACTGGGGATGATGCGTGGAAGACCAAGGCGCAGGCGCACCAACAAGCGTTCGGGTGAGCAACTGACTACGTGAACAAAAATTAGAAGTAGTGTGAGGGAGAGCGTGACAGTAAAGGAGGGATGTACCGTATCCAATTAATCCATCCCATGATCCAAAATTAAGGATGAGATGTGCGGGATCATAGCTCCCTTCCCTCATGATCATATTTAATCATGATCACATATAAATCCTATTTTGCATTCCCCCTGCTGCTCTCCTCGTCGCCCCTCATGATTGCATTTGTTTCTTTTTCCTTAATTCCGTGATCCCCATGCGCAGCCCCGCGATGTACACCTGGCAGGTGTGGGGATGGGACAACAACGCCTGGGGAGCATCACTGCTGTCTGCCATTACCCCGGGACTGGACTACAACAGCTTGGGGGCGGCGGATATCACCGAATTCTCAAAGCGCTGGGTCCTAGGTAAGGGTTTTTGGTTGGCGCTTTGGTAGGGTCTTGATTACGGTGGGCCCAGGGGTTGAAAATCATCCCAGATATGCTGATGTGACCCTTAAATGCGGGTAGGATGGAGGCGCTGGAAACAGCAACGCGCTGAGTTTCAGTAGGGTGCAGGGGTTGGAAGCGTCTCATGGCCGTGCTTCAAGGTGGGGTTAGGGTGCTCGTTTTGGTAGGGTTCTGACACAACTGCCCTCATCCACCTCCAACCACCCCCCCACTCCCGCACCCCCTTGCCTGGACACCGTCCCCCCACAGGGGTTGATGAAGGTGTTAGGGTTTAGGGTTTTATTCATCTTATTCACTGTTTCCCCATTTATTAATTGTTATCCCCCCCTTTTTGCAGGCCAAGGTGTGGACACCGTGACCCCAGGGGGGTTAATGAAGGTGGGCGACTGGGGGGTGCTTCGCTACAGCTCCACCGCCGCATTTGTGGCCCTCATTTGGAGCAAATACTACGGGGACGCGGGGGTGAAAACCACCTACCGGTGCTGGGCAAGGGGACAGGTGGGTACTGTACTCAGTGCATTTCTACCACCTGGAAACAATGAAAGAAACAACTACAGAAAGCAAAAGTAAGCGTGCCAAGAAACATGGGAAAGAGGGACGCCCATAATGCGCCCCAATCGACCTCTTGACCAACCCTGAATACTGTAGTGGGAATCAAGGGTCCATGGCCCGTCGCCAGTTCCACAACCATCACCTCGCAGCCTGAATGACCACAAATAATATGACCTGAATTACAGAGAAATGAACAGCAAATTACCGTATCTAAACACCTAAAAAAAAATTCTGCAGATCAACTATGCGCTGGGCAACAACCCTCTGAAGAACAGCTACGTGGTGGGCATCAAGGGGCCCTGGGCATCCGTGGTGACATCCCACGAGCACCACCGCGCCGCCTCCTGCCCCGACAGGCCCGCGCCATGCGACTGGAACGCTTTCAACAACCCCGGGCCCAATCCCCAGCTCTTGAAGGGCGCCCTGGCGGGAGGGCCGGGCAACAACGATGATTACCAGGATGTGAGGAGCGATTATATGAAGAATGAAGTGGCGCTAGACTTCAATGCTGGGTTCACAGGTAGGGGGGAGGATAGGAGTATGGATGGCTTTCAAATTGACCTGGTCCACATGTGGGGAATGGATTTGAGTAGGGTTCTTTGTAGACCTATAGGGTTTGCGCTGGGCTCCAGTAGCTCCATGGTGGTGGCTTCATTGGTAGAATGAAGTTGGTATTGAATGTATTGCCACATTATCATATGATTTATATTATATATGATTATAATATATCATATCATATTATGATATGATATCAACTTATCATAATACATACAATTCAAGCCATGTAGAATTGTTGGCTACATTGATGATAAGTTGGTGGTAATTGTTTTGAATGTATTATGATGGAATCATTGTCATTTATTAATTGTTTGCTGCTTGCATTGCAGGTGCCGTAGCCGGGCTGGTTGACTTGTATGATGAAACCACCTGCACCTCAGACAACCCTGGGCGCTACACCTTCCCGCCCACCAAGACCACGCAGAGCATCGGCACTGCCCAGCCATTCGTGGAGCCCGACCTGTGCCCTGTGCAGATGTGCAGCAAGCCTTACTGGGCATATGGCTATGACGAAATTCTGGCCAAGCATGGTTGACAGGATCAGGGGTATACTAAAATACTAATGTTAGTATAGGTGGTATACCCCTGACAGGATTGTTCAAAGCAAAGCAGCTTTGCCAGCTGGAAAAGGATTGGCAACGCTTCAAGTTTCAGGCACCAAAGGAGCTTCTTAATGCGGCCTCTGGAATGAATAATTGCACACTGGTTGTCCCTCTACGCAAGCCCCGAGATGTGGAGGGGGCTGCGTAATCAATGGCAAATTGGTGTCCACACCATGCAGGAATTGTCAGCAGCAGCATAACAGAAACCCTCAGTCAAAGATGCAATCAGCTTCCAAGCCCCTTTGTAGCCAAGCTCCTCAGCCTATCGCAGCGCATTCGTTGCTTTATCCAAGCCAACACACACACACCGTAATCAGCGGGTATTATACACACATCTACTTGAACGCAACCCATATGATATTACACCCTTTTGAACACACCTCTGTTGAGAATTGTCTGCAAATTTGCTCCTTGACAAGCAGCACTTCTTTTCACAGCGGCTGCCGCTGAAATCATTGATACAACATTTCTAAATTGATAGCTAGCGCCATGATCGTGAATCATGATTAGGTTTGCCAGCAATGAGGGTGGGTTCTATTTCTGGCGCTACCGCTGAAATGATTATTGCAAGGTTTGACATTTGGCAAGACTTTGACATCGAGCATGGACTGTAGTTATGGTTTCAAACCATAACTACAAAATCTGGGACAAGTCGATGCATGCAGTCAGTGCTGCATGCAAGTTTGCTCCATTTGCAATTAGCCCTATCCTGACTGCTAAATTAGATTAAATTAGATTAAATCTGGCTCAGCCAGGCTGGCTTTATACTATACTACGCTTTTAGCTGGAAGGCATGTAAGTAAATATCAAGACATAATAAAACTTCCGGGAAAAAAATGCCAAAGGCACACTTTATTAAGAATGGCGCCGGAAATTTGCCCAAGTTGTGACACACTATGACAATGTTCTGACAGAGGCACTGCATGGCATTGCCTCTGGTTTGGAGCAAAGCGTCACTCCATCTGCCAACCGGGTTCACTCGTCATCACGTTTGCACTATACGCACACGGAAAAGCTAGGCAAAAGGAAAAGATTTTCACACAAAAAAGGAAGACATGGACGATATGAAAACCCGAGGGTTCTTGCTAACCCAAACCCTTACCAACCACCTCAAGCTCAACTAATAGAATGCACTTCCAAGTTTGCAACACTGCTTCCAAGAACAACTATAGCGTATACCCTTTTGCATGCTCTGCCTGCTGGCATTGGCTAAGCCTGTGCTTGACCAGCGGCTGCTGTTATGGCTGGTCGGTGCCCTGGCGCAAGCCAGGGGGGCCCTAAGTTAGACTACGCCTTTGTGCGTCCTTTTTTTTTATATATATACGTGCATCAAAGGCAAATGTGGCAGCATCAGCACATATGTAATATTCTGCAGGCCCCACTGCGCCGCCTGAAAGAAAACGTGGGAGAGGAAAAGATAATCTGAAGAAATACCACCTCTGTACTCACTGTACTCACATGCTCTACCGCACACTCGGTGTATGCTGTGAAAAGTATGCTGGATCTCTCTCACTCTGACTTTTCCTCAACCCACGCCCTCAACTTGA
Organism: Heterotrichella gracilis; assembly: GCA_032358255.1. NCBI lineage: Eukaryota > Xanthophyceae > Tribonematales > Xanthonemataceae > Heterotrichella > Heterotrichella gracilis. Next base: position 42,895 of record JAULBX010030375.1, read on the forward strand.
CGCATGATGAGGAGCGTAGTTATTTATTCATTCATTTGTGATATATTATTGCAAGTAAACGTTCATGCAGCTCCTTGCCTGCCGTGCCCTGTCCACCGCCTCCGCCCCATCACCACCACCACCACCTCCGCCTTGCAGTGTAGCGCTTGCTACTCACAAGCCCACAACCACCAACATCACCATTACCACCTCCACCACCACCACCATAATCACCTCCACCACCACCACCACCGCCGCCGCCGCCACCGCCACACCGCCACCCCAGCGCCGCCCAGGCTACTACTCAACCGCTGGGCTGCACTTTGGCGTAGCATCTTTGGCCTTCCAGATGAGGTTGCACTGCCCATACTTGGTCTCCTTGCATACCTGCAGGATCTCCTGAGGGTCATGGCTTAGGTTAAACTTATCCACTGCTGAGGACACCCGCCTGCACCACAAGAGATTGGTCTTAGGGCTTGGGTCATAGGGCTACAGGTTCAAGGTCGCTGTCAGACTGGTTTTGCAGCAAAGCCACCGCCGTGGCCACTGCGGATTAGACTTAAGGTTTAGGTTGCAGGGTTTGGACAAGGGGCATGGCTGTTTTTGAACTGATCCACAGCAGAGGCCACCCTTCCGCACCAAACTGGTTTGGTCATACGATGCAATTGGTCATAGGGGTTGATTTGAAGCATAGGGTTGATTTGAAGCATAGGGTTGAAGTCGTCATTAAATCTTCCATAGCAGGGGCCATTTGCCAGCGCCTGGGATTGGCTTTAGGGCATAGGTACCAATAGTACAACAATTTATTCAGGCACAGGGTCTAGATCATCAACAATAGAGGCCATATGCCTGCGCCACATGATTAGTTTAGCCTAGGGGTTAGGGTTCACGGTTATGTAAACCCTAACCCGAAACCCTAAACATGTAAAGCATGTGGCAATACCACGCATTTCCATGTGTTTCCCTTACGTGCGTTGCTCGGGCTTCCCTTTCCTCTCCATGAGGTCCTCTGTTATTTCCACTCTGTGGGTCTTGGCCAGCCCCCGCAGCATGTCTGCGTTGCTGAGGTGCAGCCCCCGGAAGTTGACCGACACCTCCATGTAGATCATGTACACGGTGCAGCGGGAGATGAGCCCCTGCGCGCCCCGAATGACCGCTGGCTGTGGCCCTCCACATTAACCTACGCCAGAACGAGCATTTCAGCACGGATTGCAGTTTTAGGAAAGGGGGGAGTGTGGTTCATTTGTGCTGTGTGCAATTTGCAAAAAGTTGGCTGAGGTCTGTATGTAAACCATGTAGCGGGAGATACGCGGGAGATAAGAGATATGCTCCTGCGTGCCCTGCATGACTGCTGACTCGAAGAACCTCCACATCAACCTACGCCAGAATGAGCACTTCAACGCGCATTGCAGTTTCAGAAGGGGGAAATGTGGTGCATTTTTGCTGTGTGCAATGTGGAAAAAGTTGGCTGAGGTCTGTATGTATATGATGTAGACTGTGCAACGGGAGTTAGTTCCTGCGCGTCCCGGATAACCGCTGGCTCGTGCCCCTATACATCAACCTACACCGGAACGAGCACTTCAGCACTGCTCGTGACAAATTCTGGTTTAAAATTAATGGGGGGATTGTGGTACATTTTGCTGAGTGCAATGCAAATGACTTGCAAAATATTGGCTGAGGTTTGTATGTATATCATGTAAAATGTGCACATGGTGGGTGGCATGCAGGTTGGACATAGGCGGACCGCCAGGATTGTACATAGCTTTCTTTCCTTTTTTCTCACCTTTCCTACTGCCAGTATCACCGGGGATTCAATACTAATAATTGAATTGAATTAGTTTTCAACAGCTGGACCAGCCACGTCACCGAGCTCCCGCCCAATTTCCGCAATATAATCTTATTTCCCCGTGCCAACTCGCCACCGCACACATACTAGGAATTGGTCCTCATTATACCTTCATGGCCAGCACATCATGCAGTTCCTCCCAAAGCTCCAGATCAATGGTGGTCACTGGGGTGGCATGCAGGTTGGCCAGGCGGACCACCAGGATTGCAGGTAGCTTTTCTTTCCTTTTTCCCTTTCCTTTCCTACTACGGTGTCGGTATATACCACCGGGAATTTAAATACTAATACAAGTAATTAGTCCTTGACCCATACCTTCATGGCCAGCACATCATGCAGCTCCTCCCCAAGCTCCAGGTCAATGTTGGTCATGGGGGTGGCATGCAGCTTGGACATAGGCGGACCGCCAGGATTATAGATAGCTTACCTTTTCTCTTTTGTTTTCGTCCCTTTCCCTCAGTCAGTAACACCGGGAATCTTGTACCAATACTAGTCATATCTGAACTCATACCTTCATGGCCAGCACATCATGCAGATCCTCTCCAAGCTCCAGGTCAATGGTGGGCACTGGGGTGACATGCAGGTGGGCCAGGCGCGAAATGTTGTCTTTAGGGGCCTTAGGGTTGTGCAGCCGCGCACCCCCGGATTGCCTGTCCACCCTAGGTGTGCGCTTCCTGGCTGGTCCGCCACCGCCTTGGGCACCACGTGCACTCGCCCACAGAAGCGGTTGACTGCCACTGACTGGCACAGCCGCTTCTGGTTGCTTGAGTTGAGGGGAGCGGGTTTCAGAGTTTAGGCAATTTTTTGGTGTCCCTTTTGGATTTTGTCTGTTCACCCTAGCTGTTGTGGTAGGAAACTTCCACATTTTGAAACATCACACGTATATTGAAGTCCTCCTGGTTATTTACATAGTCGTAGGCTAATGCAAGTCATTGCAAGTACCCCTGGGGCCAGATGTAAAACTTATCATTTATTTTATTAATACTTATTTGTCCTCCCTGAGGTTCCCGTGTATGGGGATCACTAGTTCACGTCACCTGGATTTGGCTCAAAAGCATAGACTGTGTTGCCCATGGCGGCGGCATACAGCCCAAACCAGCCAATGTTGGAGCCCACATCTAGCACAACCCCCGGCGCCCTCCCTTGCAGAAACCTCGCCGCAGCATCTGTCATAAAGGAAAGGAAAGGAGGTTTAGGAAGGAGTCCCAGTCAATTCCAGAGTACACAGGGGGGTTAAGAGGCCGACAGTCCGACAGACATCCCCAGTAATCCTAACCCAAGGTGGTAACTTTGTAGGCAGACGCCTCGTTCATACAACATTTGCCAGGGGCCTAAACCCTAAACCCTAAACCCTAAATCAGGGGCACCACAGGGCCAGCGAGATCCGACCCTAGCCCTAAGCATTCACTCCTTCATTCCTAGACGCTGTATCCAATTCCTACACATTGAGCCCTTTCAATCTTGAGTTACATACCCTACACCCTAGGTCCTCAGAGTAGTACACTGTATTACACTATTTGCCAGTCACCTCTGCTTGCTAGTAGAGGGGCGCGTCGCAGATGTGCCACCGGGCCGTAAATTACCCTACACACTACACCCTAACCCTACTCCAAAGACCCTACTCCTTGCCTGTCAGGCCTGTTTCGTAGTACAGGCGCGTGCCTCGGATCGGCCACCGGTTTGGGTCGTAGCTTTTGGCGTGGATCGAGATGATGAAGCTGGGGCGAGTCAGCGTCAGCACAAGGTTGACAGTATCAAACCCGCCCCCTGATGGCAGCTGAGTGACGTTCACGCCCGGACACACCTACAAAGCGAGAATCTAGCTTTAGGGTTTAGGGTGTAGAGTTTCTGATACAGGTTGGGCCAGGGAGCCCTTGAAGCCCTTTGAGGTCCCTTTGAAGTATGGGCTAAGGGTTAAAGTGTGAGCTTCACATGCGGACACCAAGTGAGCCCCGGAAAGCAAAGTTGATACATCAGTGCACCACATGGAGCGCAGTAAAAAGGAAACTCACTGAATAGAACGCACTGACATGAAAAACTAACTAGAGCAGTCCCTAGCTAGACCCTAGAACCCTACACGCACCGCTGCCAGGAAGTCGAGTGCCGGCGGCTGCGGCTTCCCATCCAGAGGCTCCAGTGTGTCCCTTATGGTGCTGTCAGGCATGCCGTTGAATACCTCGCACCCCGGGCTTGTGGCGGAAACTGCAACGGGGAGGCGGCATGCGCAGGGGTCAGTGAAATTTTGTAAAGTGCCATAGTTGCAAGGGGTGTGTGACGGATGATGCGACTGTGGGGAGGGGATGCATATATATGGGTGGTGAGGGGGTGGGGGGGGGTGAGGGGTCCATATGGGGGGTGGTGGGTGGAGCAGGAAGTCAAATCCGGCCCAAACGTGATAGGGACCCTATCATAAGGTGTGCTGGCAAGGGGCAGTTGGAGTAGGCAAGCAGTCCAGGCGTGAGTTTGCTGCGGCAAGCTTGAGTGCATGGGTGGTGGTTTGTTACTACATGTGCAGATATCGTTGTGGGCGGTTACAGGGGAAATTTCACCCCCTTTTAAAAGGGGGTAGGTAAGCCTAGCTAAGCAGGTTGACGCTGTCCCAGCAGATCCTCAGACCTGCGCGCAACGGGGTGTGCCAGGATCGAACTGCGCTGCATGTGCAAGACAGGCCGCTAATCTGGCCGTGGTACTGCAGTAGGTGCTTACTAGGTAAGTGAGTAACTGAGTACCAAGGGTCTAGACCAGATTTGCACTAGCTTTAGTAATCAGACCCCAATTTCGTTTGAACCAGGACTATACCAGTGCATGCATACAAGCCAGAGCCGCCTCCCTGTGGCCACGCATGCAAGCCAGAGCCAAACGCGCACCAGTAGGTATCAATGGCTATTGCACGTGCACCTATAGGTGCCAGTAGGACGTTACCAGTGCCAGTCAATGTCAGCAGAAAGCAGGAGGCCAGGGCAAACAGAGTTGGCATCCAGGGCGAGGGTTTCCGACCCGAGGGTGTGGGGCTATCGCGCGCTTTGTACACAAGCGTAGAGCCCATGGTGCAGGACACCAGCGCCTGGAGATACTGGATATTGAGGTGTGCCTGTCGTGTGTCTGTCGTGCATGCATGCATGTGTTTTGATAGCCCGCGGGCCCGTCTTCATATAGGCTCACTTCGCAGGCTATAAAGGGCTACTTGCTTTACGCAATTAACTCAATCCCTTCACGCTGTTATGTAAGTGCTCGAATTGCTGCCAAGTATGCCAAGTAGCCAACTATAGTTCCCGACTTGGCGTCACTATAGTCACGACGGGAAGGTGTGCTTGTGTACCCAGAGAAATGTCTGTCGCTCTCCCGCGCAAGCTTCTCCCGCAGAAACCTCGAGTTTTTGCGCGAACACTAGTACTCTCGAAAGCTGAAGGGAACGAAGGACCCCCCGCAGGTTGTCTGCGAGGACACTCCCGCGCAAACACTCCCGCACAAACCTCGAGAGAAACGGAGAACCTCCAGCAGGATTCCGCTGCGGACAGGCCCTGAGTCAGACCGTCACAACGGAAACGCACGTTTCAAACTTGCACAAAGCTTCGAACGCTGATACTTCGACCGAACGAAAGGGCCTTCACCGTTGCTTACGAATGGGAGCAAAGCGCGGGAAAGCGACAGAAAATTCTCCCTCTGCCCAAGCACGGCTTCCCGTAGGAACGGCTTTTGGGCAGGGAGATCCACAGGCTTTCTCTCAGTCAGTGTCTGTCTCAACCCACGGGGTCGTACACATAATCAACGGTAAATGCCCCGGCTCGCCTCCCCCACCCCCCGTGGCCCAATGGGTACCCCCCACCCCCCACCCCACGAGTCCGGTTTCTGCGATTATTAACAGTGCGGAACAGGTGATGAAAATGCTTCGCTAGTCGAAACTACAACGCTACTTGCACCCGCTTTGCACACCCCTTGCCTGACCCCAAAATTGGGCGGGGAAGGGTAGCCGGGGGGGGCCCATGGGGACTAGCAAGTGTAGCATCCCCTATCTGGTTATCGTACAAAGCTTCTGTCCCCTACAAGAGTGTTGGGGAGGGTGACGTATGAGCCATGCGTGTTCTAAGCCAACACACCAGCATACTTGCTGAAGCTATTGCAATTGAGTGGCGTATGCATGCATGCATATGTATGCATGGTTGGTGTTGTGCAAAGCTGCTGTTCACATGACCTTAAGGTGGGGTCGAACCCAATAGTATCTGTGGCGGACTCAACCAATCCTAATGTTGAAGGAAACACAAAGCATCCTCTCGCTGATTGCATAGCATTACTGTGTCTAGGGTTTTACGGAAATCGGTAGGGTTTTGATGGGCTAGAGGCTGGAGCCGCCGCCGAGAGGGCTAAGCCTCAGCGAAAGCACTACTTGATACGCTGGTGCGAGGCCACTACACCCACTCCTCACCACAACGCCACGGTTATCACCGACAGCAGGTAAGCACCTAACCCTCGCCCTGGATCTGTGAAATCACTGACACCCCGCATCACACATGCCAAGAGGTCTTAAGTCTGCTGGGTTTAGCGAAGCCTGTCACTGCCATGCTTTTGGGGAGTGATCTTTCATCCATGAGCGGTGATTCGCCTTAGGCAGGTCGATTGTGGTTGAATACGTGGGTATCGTTTTCTGTCACGTTTGTGTGGAGAAGGAATATAAGTTGTCACGGAACATTCAACATCCTTTTCAACGTGCACTCTGGGTTGATTGGATATGGGTGTTTTAATCTTCTATCTGGCGCAGCATTGGGGAACCTTGGAGGCTTGCATCCTTTTTTTTGCCACACCTTGCCGCAAATGCATGTGTTGGTGAACGGACACTTGGCAATGTCCTCTTGCAGCCCAACATGGACTCTTTTCACACCCACTTGCTCAGTTTTCTGTCATTGTTGTAAGCTTTTAACATATCCACATAGACGTGAACAGAAATGGAACATGACGATGTAGTCACACATACGATGTAGTCATGCTGTAGCCACTTGTCAATGGCATCCTTTGGGCAATAAAGAACCTTTGGCAATGACAGCGAAGAAGGGTAACTGTTTGAACAAGGACCCCCTCGTCCAAACAGTCCTACCCTCTGCGCAGATCAAACCCCCCACCCAACCACCCAACACCAGCAGCCATGGCCATGGAGCAGTCCTTCATCATGATCAAGCCCGATGGGGTGCAGCGGGGCCTGGTGGGCGAGGTGATCAAGCGCTTTGAGCAGAAGGGCTACTACCTGCGCGGCTTGAAGATGGTGAACGTGGAGCGGGCACTGGCTGAGGAGCACTACTGCGACCTGTCCAGCAAGCCCTTCTTCGCAGGTGGGTTGCATGCATCTCTGCCACATAGCAAGGTTGGCAGCGAGCGCTGTACACATGCGTCAGGCAGATCTGTCCTTGACACAAGTTTCTACCGTTTCTGGAGCGCTGGTGGGCACGCGCGTTGCTAAGGCATCATCCTCCGCGTTTTAGTGTCACTTCTAGCTACGTTGCCTTTTGCAGGCCTGCTTGAACTCTTCCTGTGCAGGCCTGTGCTGGCAATGGATTTGGACAGGCTTGCATGTTGGCCTCAGCATGGCTGCCGCAGTATGCAACTCAACTAATAAGGGTTTAGGGTTTTCTTACCTCGTGCGTTCCAGCGGATAAAGCCAGATTTGCAGTCAGTCCTGCATGTCTTGCGCCAGCGAGCCCTGTCCTGACACTGCTTAAACCAGCTCTGCACTGGTGGTTTCAACGCAGCGAAATCACGTAACGCAAGGTCAGCCCATCTGGCTCTGGGCCTCCCCAGGGGCATGGGGTTAGTATTTGTTCCTCTAATTTTCTTTTCACCGCAGGCCTGGTCGAGTACATCCTGTCCGGCCCCGTGGTGGCCATGGTGTGGGAGGGCAAGGGCGTGGTGCTGACCGGCAGGAAGCTGGTGGGCGCCACCAACCCCCTGGCCTCCGAGCCCGGCTCCATCCGCGGCGACTTCTGCATCGACGTGGGCAGGAACGTCATCCACGGGTCCGACGCCGTGGAGAGCGCGCAGCGCGAGATTGGGCTGTGGTTTCCCGAGGGCCTGGCTGACAACAAGCCCCACATGCTGCCATGGGTGTACGAGATGTAAGTTGTGATCCCACAGGAAAACATGGATTCCAGCCAAGATTGAATTTCAGCGAAATGGATGCCAGCCGCTCCCGGGCATTGGGGCCTTGGTGGGACGCCAGCTCTTGAATAGTAGTCGATCGACATGCACAGCTAGGAGCAGCAAACAGCCATTCCAGCCAGCCATGCATGGGCCAAACGGTTCATCATCATAGGTGGACTCATAGCAACACCGATGTTTGTGCCTACATCCGTTTTCCATCATGGTGGTGCACCGAGCTGCGATAGCGAACATGTGTTTTGTGTTCCAGTATTTGCTAACAACTATAGCCGAGGTTGTTCTTCAGCAGTTTTTCAATTGAGCAGGTGTGGAGCAGGCTAGGCCCTGTCAGCGTTAGGTAGTGCACAAAATGTTACAGCTGTCAATTGGTTTAGCTTGGCAGTGCCTCAAGTACAAGGCTCTGGCTGGCAATGTGCTGTATTTATGGCATGCATGTGCTGGCGCTGCGGCAGCCACTTATGCTGTACTGGGTTCACACAGTCTGTGTAATACACATAAACCGGGGCGTTGCACATGATGTGTCCGATGCATGCATATATATTGGTGATGCAATTAAATTTTGATGCCCTCCGGAATCCTCCAATGGCATGACACATTGTCTAGTGTGCACACAATGATTGTCAATGCCATTGTGACACTGTTGTCGCATGGTTTAAAAATATGTCGCATCGATGGATCGGATCGATGGATTCCATATTTACTTACTATTGCCATCATGACATGGCACCAAATGCGTGCAATATGCTGGTGCAGCAGCAGCTGCATGTCCCTTGCAATTGCTTATAAGCTGGGGCACACACTAGCATCATGCACACTGCGCACGGTAACACCACCGTGGCCCGTGTGCGACATTTCTACTGCGCAGTAAATGTGCATGGTTGAAACTCCCGAGTGGGAACCAGATTCAGCCTGATTCAGAAGTGGGATCGGTTGCGCTAAACCAGGCTCAAAAGTCTGAAGGCCCATCAGAATCTGCTGCCTAACTCCGCATTGCACGTACCCTTTCTTTATTGAAATACCATGCATACCTACTAGATAGATTCAGAACTCAGTCCCATGTACCATATCAAAGGCTTGGCAAGGTCAATAGTTGTATTATAAAAGTTGTATTGTACTCAACAGCGCATCGACATTTGATAGTGCATCGATTGATCAACAAATTTGTGCTTGCAACAAAAGCAACACTAGTACTCTTCTTCTTGAAATAAAATCCTTGCATTCAACACATGGTACCGAGCACAGCGGTTGCTGCTGCTGGGCCAAGGGGTCTCATTGAGAGCACAAAACTCCAAAACATTATCTATCATTCATCAAATTATGAAGTGTCAAAATTTATGAGGCAATGGCACACAGGCCCCCCCTCATTGGTTCACCGCCCAGGCGGCCATCGCGAATTGTGCCGATCGAGCCGCAGCAGACTGCCTTACACCCTTTGACCCTACACCCTCGTGTTCACCATCTTCAAAATTCAGCCCATGGTTGCCGGCGGCTGGCCAGCTGTCTGCACATGTCAGTAGGTTGCGATGCTGTTTGTGTTGCTTGTTGTGGTGAGCGAGGCCAGGCCCCTGCCCTTGAGGTCCACGTGCGCCTGCGCCTGGTCAAGGTGGAGGCGGTGCACCTGCAAGATGAGGGAGGGCAGGGTGGGGTGAGCGGGTCCATGGTAATGCCAAAGGGTGGTGCACCTGGGGGAAAGAGGCACTAAGGCTTTCTTGACCCTTTACCCTCACACCAAACTTGTATGCAAGCGCCCCAATGTCAGCCCTGTACAGAAAACAACCGTAAAATCACACCCCTTGACGCCCAGTACACACACCTGCATGCGCCACTATCTCAACTCTTAAGCCCTAAGTCTACAAATTATACCCCCACCTGCATGCGCAGCGCAGCTATCTCTGCATCCTTCTCCTCCAGCTGGCGCTGCAGCACCGCCAGCAGGTCCAAGGGGGTGGAGTGGCTTTCTATACCCTAAACCCTTAGCACGAGCCCACCTGTCTAAACCTTAAGAGGAAAAAAACACAGTATACCGCACGACCTGAAGCCCTAGGCCCCCACCTGCATGCGCAGCGCAGCTATCTCTGCATCCTTCTCCTCCAGCTGGCGCTGCAGCACCGCCAGCAGGTCGGAGGGGGTGGAGTGGCCGGGGGGGCGGTGGGGGGCGCCGGGGGGGGAGGAGGGGGGGGACACGGGCGCGGCAAAGGCGTTGTTGGTGGTGGTGGGTTCGGAGGGGTCGTGGAGGGAGAAGTGGACCTGCAGAGGGGTGTGTGGAAAGGGGGGGTAAAACATGGGTTGCCACCACAGGAGGGTTTAAATTTCTGGAACAGGCTGGACCTGATGTACATCACCAGGACCACTAATTGACCAACTTGGAATAAGGAAAGGCGCAAAAGATGCAGGAATTGCACGCAGAAAAAGAGGCAAGCATGCCGGCAAGATGCACATACTGCACGCAAACAGAGTCTCTTCACAATGCGCCCGCCAAAAAGGCCCTAATCCCCTAAAAGAGGCACAAAACACATGTCATAAGCCGCCAAAGCGCACGCACCCTGACCACCGGCTGCGTCCGCTGGCCCGTCTCCAGCGTGTGGTACTTGCGCCCCATCTCCCCAAATAGGTCGGACACCAGGGGGCGGGGCGCGGCCAGCTCGGCGTCGTAGGCCGCGTTGCGTGCAGCTGCCGCGCCGCACATGGAGGCAAACGCGTTGGCGGCGGCGGCCTGCGGGAAAACAAATTTCAACATAATAAGGGGGGGAGTTTATTGGGTTATTAGATGGCTGCGTTTGCACATGGGGGCAAACGCATTGGCGGCGGCGGCCTGCGGGAAAAACCAACTTCAAAACAGAGGGACAGCTACACCAATGAAGCTCTGATCAAGCAAACCGATCAACTGGCACCCTCCAAAGCCGTCCATGACCAGTATCCCACCACTGCCACACTGTCCACCTGAGCAACTAGCACCCTTCAAAAGCAACCCCAAGACATTCAGCACCCCTCCATCGCAGCCGCCCATCCCCATCACTCACCCCTGCTTGGGATCTGGGAGTCCCCACCAGTGGGGTGGGAGGTGGTGGCAGGTCGGCCGACGACGCCTGCGTTAGTGCTGAGGGGGGGGAGGGGGTGCCAAACTGGAGGGGGGTGGAGGTGCCGCTGGCCGATATTGAGCGGTTCATACCATAGATGGCATCGCCCATGTCCTGTGGGGGGGAGGAGGGTCCTCGTTAGGGTTTTGCATTGTTGCAGCGCCAGGTCACCAGGGAGGGTCTAGGGTCAGGACTAGGGTACAGGGTCAAAGGGTCAGGGCCAGGTTAGGGTACCAAGGCACACATCCAACCCATCCCACTATCAGGGAGCCGGGCTAGCGCTGTGCGCCCCTCCCAGAGCCCGCCGCATGCACACCAGTGCATGCATGGGATGGGAGTGTATCAGCAAAGAGCAATATGCACTTGTGCATTTGGAGCCAGGGCCTGTAAAAGGTCAGGGTTAGCCTAGGGTAAAAAGACACGGTATCCAATCCATTCTACAACTAGATAAACTCGGCCCAGGGGCTGTGCGTACCTCCCCAGACGCGCGCCGCATGCACTCCAATGCGTGGTCAAGGTTGGGCGTTGCGTCCGCCATGAGCGACCCGCACTTGTGCAGTGAGGGTGAGTCGGGTGACCCGTCAGGCTGCGCCCACATGGCCCCCTTGAGCGGCACCAGCAGCACGGGGCAGGGGGAGTGGTTGAGCAGGTGGGACTCGGGGTTGCCGGTGCCTGCGGGTGTGTGTGTGTTTTGGGGGGGTATAAGGCGCGGGTGGGGTGAGTGCGTGGATACTGTTGCCTGCAATGCTACGCCATGCGGAATGACATGGGTGGCACCTGAGAGCCCTTGCCATGCATATGGCTGCTGAGCAAAAGGCCGCCATGGGGCATGCACTTGAGTAGAAGCGGACACACTAGGCTGCCATGCCATCCCATACCATGCCATGCAACACCATGTCATGCAATTGCCAGGGGCCTGTCCCAAAAAGGGTTGTTTTAACATGACTGCAACGCAGCGCCATGCTGCGCCACGCCATGCAACGCCATGCGCCAGTACCTGAGAATGCGCGCATGAATATTGGCTGCTGCACGCCACTGTGGCCAATGATGAGCAGGTCGATGCCCTCGTCGGAGCAAAACTCAGACAGGGCCTCGCGGGGGTTGCCCTGTAAATAGGTGAAACCGGGGTGGTGGGTGGCGGGTGATATGAAGGGGATGCAACAGCGGTGACATGGTGGGAAGAGGTGCAACAGATGTGGCATGGGTGCATTTGGCACTACCAAGGGTGCTGCAATATCTTAAGATGTTTAGGATTTTGCAGCACCCTCAGTAGGTACAGTACTGCGGTGCACCTGTGCTGCTCAGGGCTTTGCACCTTAGGGTTTCAAGGGCTTGTAGTTGAGGGTTTATGGTGTGTGCACACCCCTGCGTAGCATGCCCAGCACTGCATTGGACCCGTGCAGCCCAGGGTGTTGCAGCCTAGGGGGTAGGGTTTTGAAAAGCAGGTTTTCAGGTGTGCGCGCACCCTGAGTGGCACGTCCAGTATTGTGTCAGAGCCTTGCAGCTCAGGGTTTTACAGCTTAGGGTTTAGGGTTTGCGTTGCAGGGTTTAGGGTGTGCGCGCACCCTCAGTGGCACATCCAGAATTGCGTTGTAGCCGTTCAGCTCGTCTGCCCCAAACTGCGTGATGTCAACTTCTGGTGGCGGTGGTGGCTCGCGGGGTGAGGTGCGGGTGCCGATGCTCAGGCGCCGGCTGGGGGTGGGGGCGGGGGGTGTCAGGTGTGGCGGGCAGGAGGGGAGGAGGTGGGTGGGTGGGGGGCGCAACTTGCAAGGCATTATGCACAAAGAATGAAAGAAATTAACATGAATAAGAAGAATTAAAACGTGCTCCGGGCAACGCACCATGCACAGGTTACAATACTATATCTCTGAAGTTACAATATTACATCTTTAAAGTTATTCAGATAACAACAATAATGCATCTGTGTGTCATGACATTCTGATGGCTCCTGTGTACGTGATTTCAGAACAAAAAAAATGCCTGCCTGTATTGCACCCATCCTGCGCATGGCCACCAACATTGAGCTCTGCGCCTCCTTGGGTTCTTGGCAATGCGTATATATATGCATGTGCATGTGCACAGTATATGTATATGCAGTATGTAATGCAGGATGAGATGCGGTTGTTTTCCCCATTTAGACCCTAATCACCCTAAAGGAAGTGACTGTTCAGGCTTGGTGGGGATCATGTACTTTGTTATAGTTTTATTGCAGGTGGAAGTTCTAGGATTTAGCGGCCAGCAGGCAAGACCGATGCGCTTGAACGTGCTCCAGTGCTAGGCAGGGGTGTCCTAACCCTAAGGGTAATCTAAGATAGGTATTGTCGTCCCCCTAGCAACACAACATGCCCTCCAGCTCCCTTGCAACTCCAGGAACCTCCGGCAATCGCAGCTATTGTTTTTTTTCGGGTTTCCCCCCCCCCTTCCACCTCTCATCGCTGCTATTGTTGGTGCCTGGGGCCTGCCAATGCTGCGTTGCTGATCCGTCTTCTTCTGTTGGGTGTTTAAGAAGGGCCTGGTGGAGCCTCGAGGAGTCAGCAGTATTGTCTGAATACCTGTCAAGACCTTGAGGCTTCATCGGGCCTGTCTTAACACCCAACAGGCGGCCACGACTCAACATCGAGCGTAAGCAGGTCCCAGGCACCAACAATAGCAACGGCAGCATTTGCAAGTGACTACATGGCCGGCCAGGGTGTGGGCTGCACTGGTGTGCATGACTTGTACATGCATGGGAAACTTTATACAGGGAGCGATCACAGTAGTGGGTGAAAATACCACAAACTACATAGTTGAAAGACTAGTATTACGCCGCTGACCCTGAAATACTAGTAATACATGGTGCAACATAGTATCACAGTCCCCCTGGCAAACATTTGCATAGTAGTCCCCCGGCTTTCCTATTTGCAGCTCATTTAAAGTTGACGGTTTCTAGGGTCAGTGGCGCACCCCAGGCTGCGCATGGGCGCCAGCACCGACTGCTGCGCTGCCTCCGGGTCCTGGCAGTGCACCACGTAGATGCAGTCGGTGGATATCACACACTCATACCACTGCACTTTTCAAGCAAATTCCCACTGTTTCCCACCGTCTTCCAGAGTTGTTAGGGTTTCTAGGGTCAGCGGCGCACCCCAGGCTGCGCATGGGTGCCAGCACCGACTGCTGCGCTACTTCCGGGTCCTGGCAGTGCACCACGTAGATGCAGTCGGTGGGGATGACACAGTAGGCGCGGGCCCAGCGGATGAGCTGCCTGCCCGCATCCGGCGTGTCGAATGCGATCACCACCTTGCGCTCCTGGCAGCCAAAGCCCACGATCTCGTTGCCGGCCAGGGCGGTCAGCTCGCCCACGTCGCCATCCTGTAGGTGAAGCAGGGGTGGGAGGTCAACGCTGCAACGTATTCCACAGAATAGGGGGGGGGCGCGGTGGGAAGCTGTTTTTTGCCTTTTTAATGCCCACAATCCCGTTGCCAGCCAGGGCGGTGAATTTTCCCATGTCGCCATCCTGTAGGAGCAGATTTTGGGGTCCATGGTGCGATCAATTCCACAAACATAGGGGGGAGGGATGATGGGGGGTGGTTTTTTGGCCTTCGAATGCCATCACCACCTTGCACACCTGGCATCAAAGGCCCACAATCTGATTGCTGCCTAATGCAGTGAGCTTGCACACGTTGCCATCCTGCAGGTGTGCACGTAGTTGCGAGTGTGGTGTGGATGTGCGTGTGTGTGGGGGGGTGTTGCACGCATCGCCGGTGCACCCACTGACTTGATGTGCATCTCGTTTAGGGTCAGGGTTGGAGTTAATGGGTGCAGGGTGTAGGGCACGTACCGGTGGCGCCAGGTATGCCGTCAGGTCCTGCACCGACTTGATGCGCATCTTGTCGCTGCGGCCCACTTGCTGCAGGGGTGCACACACAGGCAGGTTAGGGTTTAGGGAGTGGGTTTAGGGTTTAAGATTGTGGTGAAGCGTTAGACGATGTAGGCAGGTTGGGGTTCCAGGTTTGGCTCCAAAAACAGGTCAAATTGAAGTCCCCCAAGGATGTGGGCTACGCTCCAGGGTGCACACACGGACGGGAGGGACAGGATCAGCACACTGCAGTAGGATTGCAACCCACAGTGGACCTGGAGAGCATGTAGCGCATGATGCACACCCAGATGATTCAGCATTCTGGTTTGGTCCAGCATTTGTCACTACTCCCACCTCTGGCCTCACCACCATGAACGGTACTGCCAAAATTGGCCCCAGGAAATGGGTGGTGCTTAGGGTTTCAGGCACTCGGCTTAGGGTTGGGGCTACTAGGGTTAAGGTTTTACATGTAGGGTATATCTCCAGCACGTACCTCTGGCCGCACCACCACGAAGGGTATTGCCGACTTTGCCCGCAGGAACTCTGTGGTGCTGCCCATCCTGGCCAGGCTGCCCTTGCCCTTGGTGGCTGCGGGTGGGGGGTGGGGGGTGGGGTGGGAAACAGGTGGGGGTGGGGTTAGGGTTGGGGGGGGGGGGATGTGTGCTGCGTGCGGCTGTTGTGGAGGATTGAGTGTCAAGACTAGCTGTTGTGAGATGCCCTGGGGTGCAATGTGTGTGGCACGTGCTGGGTGCTCCCTACATAACTGTGTAGGGCTTAGGGTGTAGGGTTTGAGGATCAGGGTGTAGCAACAGGTGGCAGGTGCAGCCATGCGGTGTCACGTACCGACAATGGCCACGTCGATATCCTCCATCACCAGGAACTCCAGCAGGGTGGTGTGGGTGGGGCCCTGGGAACCACGGGGCAGTTGACTTTGTCATTGTACAGGTGACAGTGTGCTTTCAAGCAACAAAGCGCAGCAACGCTGGTTGATAGCGGGAACAAAGAGGCTATCCAGGTTCCCGTTCAGGGCTTATTTGAGTTGAAGTGCGGGTGTGCGTCAAGTCACTGAGATGCACACTTTATGAGCAAACCCGTCCCTGCAGCAGTGGTTTGACGCACATCCAGCGTTCAACTCAAACGAGCCCTGTATGGGAAACTGAACAGTACAGGAAATGGGCTCTCGTACTGGCCGTGTCTTGTATGCAAACTATGCCCGCCCCACACTTGTCCAACCATGGCCCCACCAGGGCATGCCCGGTGTCTTTCAGTGGCAGCAACCAGTACTGGCCCATACTGCAAGCTATGCCCGCCCAAACAGCGCCATGGTGTAACCAGGTCAGTTGCCACTGAAGCCTTGTATGCAACTCAGTGCCCGCTATGACACCTGTTATGCTTGACACTTGGCATGTTTATGGCACCAGTGCATTGGGTAGACCCAGTTGGTGGGTGACTCACCTCCAGCTCCACGACAATGTGTGGGTACTCTATCAACGCCTGCTCTAGGTCGGGGATGACAGGCCCGCCACAGTCCCAGCGGGGGCCCTTGCCTTGCTGCTCTTTCTTGTTGCTGACGTGGACTATGTAGAGCTTCTCATGGCTGCAAAGCAAGCGGGTTCATGTGCAGCTGTGGGTCGTGACGAGCAGCAAACGTGATTTGCTGTAGCACTCATTGGCCACATGAACAGCGCCTCTCATCGCGGTACAAAGGGTTGCTCATGGCCAGCCTTGGCCAACAAATGTAAGGGAGATGGGTGATTGACTCACCTGCAAAGCTTGCCCGCATCCGTCTCGTACTTCTTCTTCTGCAAGGCGCAAGTCGGTGTTATATTGGAACAACCACACATAGGAACATGTTGAGCAGTAGAAAGGAATTCCTTTGGAGATAGGTGATGTATCGTAAGGACTTGGACCGAAAGTACAGCAGTGCACACAATTCCGTCTCCAAACCCTGCAGCGTACCCTCAAAAAGTACTGCTTGGTCCATAACCACGCGTGCACGGCCTCCTCCGACTGCCAGTTGGAGACACACAGCGCGACCTTCCTCTCCAGAACTGCAGCCGAGGCTGACATCGGATTGGAGCCGTGGCTATCCAACATGGCCCCGATGATGGCGCGCAGGTTGGTGGATGGCCCCTCCCTGAACGTCTCCGATCAAATAGGACGGTACTGTGGGCCAATGTGCGGGTTGCAGCGGTGGTTTGCGGCCACGTACAGGATATAGGGCACGTAGCACGCGTCGTCAGGGTATGAGGGGGTTCCTTCCGGAAGTGAATTGCACAGACTTGACGAGTTGCTTACTTGTGACGATGTACGGGAAATTGTGGATACTTTCTCGACGCTCTCGGTGGGAGTTAGGAGGCAATAAGGTCGTGGTATCGCTCTTCCACAGGTTTATGTGGAGTTTGGTGACGCATGCATTATGTCTCGGAAATACGCCTCCACGTGTCCTTTCCACAAGCCTTGTCCTACAAGACAACGCATGCAAAGGTGCCCACATCGCACATGTTGGTCTTTTAAAGGGCACTCGGTTTCTATAACTACACAGACGCCCCAGTTTGCTTATCATAGGCCCATCTGGTGTGTCCTAGCTCACTGCATTGCTAAGTACAGGTGGACACCAAGGCCCCACACCCACCCTGCCAATACAAGCGGAGTCTTTAATAAGGCAGGCCAACCCTACGCAACACAATGGCTTCAGACAGCCCTGCAGCATCCGTGCTATACCACATGCTACCCTTGCAGACGTGGGAGGAGTGCCAAGCAAAGGGCGAGCCCTACTACCCAGCGACCTACAAGCAGGCAAGGGCTGGGGCTATGGCTAGCCACACAAACATCTCAACAGTATGGCATGCATGTGGGGCCAAATGTATTGGGCTCACGCACTGCAGGGACCTCTTTGTTTTGCGGAGATAGGGTCTTCAGAGGAGTGAGCAGTTGGTTGTAAAGAATGCCCTCTGCCACACACACCACATACGCGCCCGTATGCATGCGAAGCAAACGATCATTGCAGCACCTGTCGCGGCGCAGCCCTGCACCCATAGGGTGCTCCTGCTTTACCCCATGTTGCAACCACAGCCAGCAGGCGCTACGTAAGTGCCTTTGGGTCGTTTGCCCCAAAACCCTTATTTAGGGTTTGTCAACCAGCCACTTCCCGCCTTGCCCCTCCAACAGGACCGCGTGACCCACCTCAGCTCTGACACCTCCTGCTGCTGGCCGTTGGCAATAATTAATCTAAGTCTACGGGTGTATATCTCCCTCCCCTCCCCTCCCCTTCCTGCCACCCATTGTACAGTTCCCTCCCCTCCCTTGCGCACCCCACCCCCTACCCCTCCCCACTGGCAAATAACCCTTGCAAACAAGCACCATACCCAGCTCACCCCTCCAACCTCCCTTCCTTTCTCACAGGACGGCTTCACCCACCTGAGCTCGGACACCTCCTTGCTGCTGTCCATCGGCAACCACTTTTACATTACGATAACCCTGTGAAGTGGACAAATTTTCCCTCCCTGCAAAGCAGCTCCAACCCATTCCTTGCCCGCTCCCCTCCCCTCCCAGTTCCCACTGAACTCCCCTTTCCATCCACAGGACGGCTTCACCCACCTGAGCTCGGACACCTCCTTGCTGCTGTCCATCGGCAACCACTTCTACAAGGGCTCACAGGGCCAGTGGGTGGTGCTGGAGCTGGACACAGCCAAGCTCACGCACAAGGTGAGAGGCAAATCCTAGCAAAACCATACAAACCTTAGACCTTTTGTGGATCCTATGCCGTTTGTGGTACTGGAGCTAGACGCAGTCAAGGTGTGGGGGACCCTACTTGTACATTCTACATGCAAACGTAGGTATCACACTGGGATAGGGCGGGGCTGTCACTGCAGGACCTGTGCCTTCTATGAACTCCTCACAAAGGACTCAAGAGGATTAGGAACGATATCACACGCTGCATGCATGAGGCAGCGACCTACTATACTAATGCTCAAACTTTGAGTCAAAGCCTGTACAGCATGGTCATGGTTATCATCGCGTCCTTGGTTCTGATGTCTCATGAACTCGAGATCCTGTGCAAAGTGGATGCAACATGAACGTCCTCGCCATACCTCTAACCAGTGCATTAGAAATAACCACCCTGAATTAATTTCTGCCATCGGTGTCACAACCCCACCGTATGCCTGCAGGTGATATTTGAACCCGCAGCTCCTGTGGGCACCACCCCACCCACCACATTCACCCCCTCTTCCTCGGATGGTGCCGCTACCACCACGACCAGCCAGCCGCCAGCTGGCGAGCCCCTGTTCCCCCACCTGTATGGGCCCATTGATCTGGCGGCGGTGGCGGGGGTGCACGCCATTGAGCGGCGGGAGGAGGATGGCGCCTTCCTAGCCATTCCTGTGCTGGGACTGGGGGCAGAGGCGTAGGAAGTAATTTTGAGTTGGTGTTTGTATGATATGTACATGACATTGAAGGGGCGCCCGGCTTTGTGTGGGGTTACACGTCCATATCTTGGATAGTATGGCCAGGAAATCATAATCAATGCCCAATTCAGAAAACAGTATGATAGAGTAGGCTGGGCGGGACAAATGCCATGTAGTTGATGAAGTTTGCAACATTTTTCACCAACAATGTATTCAAAATATTGTCAATTGCCAGCCACCCACATACCCGCATTGCAGTTTTATTCCAAAACCAATGTCAATATTGGTGCAAGGTACAGACTGTTCAACAAAGTATGATGAAACCGATTAGAAGGGAATTGGTATGGCTAGGACTCCTCTCCGAGATCCCATTCCATAGCCAACGGGTTAACCTGGCATAGCAGGATCTAGGCGGTGTAGCATCAACAAATAGGATAAAGAATGTGATGAATAGGACTGCTCTAAAGCTAACTAGCGCCGCTGAGGATTGTATAAGGCTGACTGGTGTCCCGGCAGTATTGCTGGACTGGACTGGACTGTGCTAACTATGTTTTCAGCGTACAAATTGTGCCTGCTCCAAAGCCTTGCAGAGAAAATTTAGTGGAAAATGCCAGATAGGTACCTTGCCATGGCCAGTCAAGTACGTTTCCTAATCACCCCTGGCGCGCCAATGTCGTCACCTGGCGCGACGGTGAGCGCATGCATCCGCTGCACAGCCATGTCATGCAGTGCTGCTGGCAGATCCGTGCCAAGGCCACCGCCAGATGCTCCACCGCAATGCCAGACGGCGCCACCGACATGAGGCCCAGGGGGAGTAACATTTAGCCCCTCCATCATAACTTCATCCCGTCACATGGCGCTGCGCCGAGCCCGCGGCGATCGCATGCACCCGCTGCGCCGCGTCGTCATGCAGCGCCGCCGGCGGGTCCCGGGGCACCGCCTGGTACTCCGCCATGATGCTGGCTGCGGCGCAACCCCACTCCCCCGCGCGCCGTATGCCCTCCCCCGCCTGGAGCGCGGCCAGGAACGCCCCGCAGAAGGCGTTGCCGCAGCCTGTGGTGGGTGGTAAGGAGAGTGGGCAGCGCGATTAACAGCGTGGTCCGACGTTCAGAATCAGGTGGCTAATGGGAAACAGGAAAATGCTGATATCAACAGTGGATGTTGGAATCGCCGGACTCTGCTCGGAGCAGGGCTATATGGGCCTTTACCATGGGTGCACGTGGGAAAGGAGCCTGCAGACATGCGGCGAGTGTTAAAGGGGGTGGACAAGCGAAGCACCCTTCTAATATACAGTAGCCATGCAGATGTGTGACGTTGCATGGGGTGAAGAGTAGCTCGCTCTTAACGCACAGCGCCATGCGCTGCACACATGCGCAGACCTCAGACATGCCCACTCATCCCCACCCATCGTACCCGTCACATCCACCACCTGAGTGAGAGGGTACGCAGGCACATGCCAAACCTCCCCACCCTCCCTGCTCGCCACCAGCACCCCCTGGGCCCCCATGCGCAGCGCAACCACCTCCCCTCCCGCACCCATCATCTTTTCCACCTGATCCCAGGGGTCGGCACTGGGCCCCAGCAGGGATGCAGCCTCGTGCTCATTGGGAGAAAACACATGGCAGGCGGAGAGCAGGGTGTGTAATTGTGAGGGGGTGAGCTGGCGCTCTGCTGCTGTGAAGGGCTCTATAGACAGCCTGCCTGCACCATTTTTTTGCAATTTTCATTAGTCCCAATCAATTATGCTTTTTTCTTATATTCTGGGGTTTGCATTTCATATTCCCAAAGCAGCCACTGGTTTTGGCAGGGGTGAGCTTGACTGTGATGGAAAGGGATGGATGGCCAGCCTGCCTGCCTGCATCCCTAGAGGTTTTAATGACTAAATGCACTTATACAGCAGGCTTCGGGCACCGAGGTGGTGTTAACTCGGCACCACACGTCAACTACCCTACATTGGGTAATACCATGGCCATCCAACCCTTCCCCCACTGCGTGCGTCCCCTCCCACCTGCGTATCGCTCCACCCCTTGCCTCAGCTGGCGCATGAGTTCCAGTGGTGGGTGTGAGGGGTGCACCCCCAGGTGGTAGGTGGCGGAGTGGTGGTAGGGGGTGGGGAGGGAGGCCAAGGGGGGGCGCAGCATGGCGACAAGTGCGTCTGACATGGGGGTGCGCCACACCTGCATGTGGAGACAGGCGCGCATGAGTATTTTGTACATGCAAACGTGCATGCAAGTGTGCGATATGCATGGATGTGGGCTTGAGGACAGATGCTGCATGACAACGCACATATGCATTGATGGCTGGGCCCGGAGAACGTGTGCAGGTGGCGTGTGCAGATGACATGCGAGTATGACAACTGAAACCCTATACCCTTCCTCGGTCCTCCTCCCGTCTTCCTCCTCCCGTCTTTATCCCGTCGCAAAGTTCAGGGAAATTCGAAAAAACATCGCTACCCTTCGGATTCGAACCTGCGACCCCTTGCTTAGTTGAACTCAAGACTCAACTCACTCAGGTGCCAACGGCTGAGCCAACGGCTGGGTCGACTGTTGGAGGGGAACCGTTGGCCAAGAATTGGCTGGGTTATATGCCGGACATGCCACAACCTGCACCCTACCTCGGTCCTCCTCCCGTCCTCTTCAAGTATTTGCCACGCCCGCGGGGTGGGGTGGCCCCCCACCACCAGCCCCTCCAGCCCTACCCCACACCCCTCCAGCCACTCCCGGCAGTGGTGGGGCATGTCGCCCCCCACACCAGCCGCCAGCCCCACCGCTGCTGCCTGGCGGTGGTATAGCTGGAACCCATACAGGGTTTGGGCGCCTGGGTGGAGTGGGAGTGTAGGGTTTAGGGTTTGTTGATAGGGTTTGTTGGCCTGTCGGTAGTGGTGGGGGCTTTGGGTTTATTGACAAGCGCATGGAGGTGGTACACCTGAAACTCGAAGAGGGTTTGTTTGCCTGGGTGTTTTAGGGTTTTAAGGGTTGTGCATATGATTTTGTATGACTTAGGGTTTGTTTGGCTGGGGGGTTAGGGTTTAGGGCATTTTCAGTTTGTGCACCAGGGGGTTCAGGGTCAGGGCAACTTCACCCGCCAGAGGTAGCTCTGGAACAACACCAAGTGCATGGCCCATCCCCCTGTGGGTGTGCAGGTGTAAAGGGTAGGGGTTGGATGCCCCGTCTACCCACCTCCGCCGCCCACGTTGGCCATCATGGTCCTCCCATCAGGGAACACAATGTCGTCAATGATGAATGTGAAGCCCACACAGTCCAGGGCTGGCTGGCGGCTGCCAGGGATCCATGCAGCCCCTGACGCACGTGGAGAGGCGTGGCAAGAAGGGGACGAGTGGTGGCGGTGGGTGGTGGTGGTGTGGTGGTGGTGGTGCCTGTGGAGGGCGGGGAGGCGGGGGGAGGGGTGGGTTGTGGCGTGGGCCATAGCATCCCCCACCACCGCAGCTGAATGGGCACTTGGTTTTTGGTTGGATCCTGTTCGTTCGTGGGTGGACGTGGGGGCCTTTCCTGGGGGTTAAACCAGTGTGCCAGACTCGAGGGCTTGTTACACCTCTGAAGACAGTGCACTTATCCCTGATTAGGAGGAACCAGGAAATATACGTTCGTATTGAGGTTGCGCAATTCCCCCAAACTGGACTACAGACGACCAACGGCACGGGTAACTCCGGGGCAGGCACCATGCACACCATGCATGCATGCATTAAATGCGTGGATGCATGCACAGCCGGTCCACGTTCACATTGAGACACGGCTATGTCCGCGCGTAGAGTTGCTAGTCACTGGAGTGGGCCCAACTATTCTCTTCATAAAAGGTTTGGCCGTGAACCTGATAGGCCACTCTCAGAACCCTCCTTCAAACCTTCGGCTAGGGTTGCAGAACTGAAAACCCGGGTAGGCCTGATACCCGGCAAGTAGTAAACCAGCAGGAGTGCCACAGTCTGGGGCACAGTGTACTATTTACACACAGCGTACATTTTACACCTGTCAGATGTAACTTAGGTCGGCTGAGCACTGTACCTCGTTTGCAGTCGTGAACCTTTTCAATTGACCTAGCTTCAAATTCGATTGCCTACAGAGTCTGCCGTGCAGGAAATTAGTGATCGTCGTTATGTTGTTCGTCCTCGTGGGAGCAAAATGAACTGAAGGCATTCCCAGCCGGTCTTGGAGCAGATAGGCTGTTAGGAGAATGATGATCCCTGGCCCATCTGCTGGTAGGGTATTGATACATGGCGCGATACACCCCTCCATACAAAGCAACAACTTGAAGAACGAAGCCAAGAAACGGCAAACGACCACAACCTTCGAGTTCATTCAAAATCTGCTGCTGAACTACAGCCTTGGGGTACACCCGCCCACCATCGCTTGTACCCTTGCCCTTGTACCATGACATGTTGTTTGCCGTTGCAGGCGCCAAGTACGCCAAGTTACTGTATTGTTGAGGTTTCCATGCAGAAGGATGCGGACCAACGTGAAACGTGGTCAGGTATTGTTCATAGCGGCGTTGGCCCTGGCCTTTACCTACCCCTCTCCAGGCACCGGGGAGGTGTCTGTGCAAGTCAGGGACATGATCAATACTATCAAGACTTGCAACCTGCAGTCCACCAATTGCACTAAATTGAGGCCTTTCGGGTACCCAACCATAAGCAACCTCCCACACCCCCGGTGCGTTAACATCTCCAGCGCTGGAAATATCATAGATATGTCCTGCGGAATGTCACCCGCTCTTCGAGGTGCCCACTTTCATCTCATTGCAGACTGCTTTGCCCCACTCTTTTTCCTTGTGGAGTATGCCCGCTTGATACATGCAACCCAGAATACAACTAGCTGGTTGGTGCTCGCCCCAAGCAACATGAAAACGTTTTTCCTTTTTTTCTTGCCAACAACAAATTTCACCTTTTATGAGTCTTTACCACACAAGGAACTCCCGTGTTTTTACGGTGGCCATGCTTCTTTGCACTTTATTGATACCAACAACACAAAAATGAACCCCGAAAAAGTTGCCACGTCTGTGGCATTGCTGAGGCAGGCTGGCAATTCCTTAATTGAACCCGGCCATCCGATGGCAAAGAGTGTCCTCATTATAGAGAGAGTTGTTCCTACCAGAAAGTTCCACAATTCCTCAAAGATCACCACTTTTTTTGGTGAGGAGTTCCCCGAATATGAAGTGACCAAGTATCTTGGGACCGAAGGTTTGAAAGCAACGATATCCTTGTTTTCGAATGCCGCCATTGTTTTTGGATATCACGGGGCAGGATTTGCAAATGTCGTCTATTGTCAACCTGGGACGATTGTTGTTGAACTTAGTACGTTCGTTGATCCCGAGCAGACCCAAATTTGGCGTTCAAACAGGGATGCATTGGTATCCTTGCACCCATCACTTCGATGGATTACATACTATGTGGCCTTGGACCAAGTTGTCACAAATTTTGGGGAGTTTGTGAATTACAAGAATAAGAATCATTACATTAAAAATGTGTCATTTATTCACGTTTCTGCAGGAACACTCATTAACATTAGGAATGCAATAAGAGAACTACTGAAGGGTGGCACTGCGGTACAAGCTTACTAAGGGGCCCAAAAACTTCCATACTTTGGCCATGAGTGGATTTCACCACTGTGTAACATTTGCCAAACTTGGAATGTGCGCCATTTGCCCGTTGTCACCCATTCTATCAGCAATATTGTACGTTACAATATAATGTTAATTGAGTACTCACTGAGTCAGACATGAAATGACCTGGTCAACCAATAATTCATAATGCAGACAGACCAGTGTCCAGTGCTCCAGAGCTAGGCTAGGACAGATGCATGCATGTATGTAGTGAGGCATCTTGCAATAATCTGTCCGCCCTATTCAAATTGATGCGGCATGCGGAATGCATGTGGCCGCGTAAAGCTCACAGTTGCAAAAGGATGGGCGACGTGACTGCCGTACAAAAAAACAACTAGTCGGACCCAGGTGTGGTAATTCCATACACTAACCCCTAACCCCAAGTCCCCATGAGGTGTGTTACTCAAGGCAAGGCACAGGTTGTGTGCTCACTGGGCTAAGAAGACACAGATGCCGCATCTTTGAAAGAGCCAATAATTTAGGACACTACCACCCGCAAGCCTGTGGTGTGGTGTTCTGGCGCTGGCTTGCCACACAACCTCTTGTGCATCTTCCAGTGCGCCACCTGGCACTCTCGGCTGCAGTAGTGGCGCTGCAGGCAACCTGCAGCAAGGGTTTTTGGGGCGTCATGCTAAATTATGCATATACATACATGGTATTTTATATAATAATATGAAATAAGTTATGTTGAATTACTAACCAGGCAATCTCTATGTAGATTTCTTGCCAAAGACCTGGGACGCGGGTCCCACCCACCCTTGCTCACTCCCAGTCACGCACTAGTAGTTAGGGATTACAATGAATCCTATACTCCAACCCAACAACCTCCGACCTACTCTTGCACAGCTTGAGCTCTTGTTACTCAGCTCCAGCCAGCACCCAGGAGTAGTCCATCTACAGTAACGCTAAACCCCTAGATCCTTCCACTCACCCTTGCACACCCCCAGGCACTGCGATGGAGTCAAGGCTATGAGCAACCCTAAGCCACCACCCGTCCACTCAAACCCTACATCTAAAACCCTACCACTCATCCTTGCACAGCTTGAGCTCCTGCCTCTCCACCCCAGTCACCGCCCTGAAGTGGTTGGTGCGCCCGCAGTTGTCGCACACCTTCAGACGCTCAACCTCCGCCTCCCACCCGCATTGCACGTCGCAGGGGGGCTGGTCGGGGACCGCTCTAAACTCTGAAACCAGGACGGGGCGCTGGCCAGAGGCGTCGATGCAGCGCGCAAGGATGCGGGTCTGGGCAGGGCAGGACTGTCATTCTCTACCTCTATTATGCTGAGAAACGGGTGTACGTGTAGTGTGGTTATGGAGTATGTACTTCTAGCTGAACAATCTTGTACTTATAGCTGAACAATCTACATCAGTGCACATCTGCATACCTGCATACGTGTCTGGAGTTATAGATCATGAGCCCCGGAGCCTAGACCTTGGGCCAGTGCGCCCCTCACACTGTAGAAAACCCTTCTCCATGATTTAGGGTTTACTATTTAGGGTTTCCAACCAGGGTGTAAGGTGCGGCCCTCACCTTGAACGGGCTGCCCTCACACATCATTTCAAAGAGGTGTCTCTCCGAGCAGCTCCCCCCTCACCCTGTTTAATGTTTAGGGTTTCAAGCTCCAGGGTTCTCAATCAGGGGTTATGGTGTGCGCCTCATAGTAAATTGGCTGCCCTAGGGTTTACAATTAGGGTTTAGGGTGCGGCCCTCACCTTGAATGGGCTGCCCTCACACATCATGTCAAAGAGGTGTCTCTCCGAGCAGCTCCCCCCTCACCCTGTTTAATGTTTAGGGTTTCAAGCTCCAGGGTTCTCATTCAACGTTAGCGTGTGCGCCTTACCCTTGTAAGGTTTGGGTTCCCAACCAGGGTTAGGGTGTGCGCCTCCCCTTAAATGGGCTGCCCTCACACAGCATTTCAAAGAGGTGCCTCTCCGAGCAGCTGGCCCCCCCCACACCGCCCAGGCTCCCCAAGACGCACAGGGTCTGCAGCGCATGCACCCGCACCTGCTCCAGTGGGTGCACCAGGTACTTGCGCAGGGCGGGGACGAGCTGGGCGCGCAGGGTGGGCAGCGCCTGCGCCTGCAGCAGTTAGGGTTGAGGATTCAGGGTTTTGGATATGTAGGATTTAGGGTTGAGGATGTAGGGTTTGGGGCGTGCACCAGATACTTGCGCAGGTCGGGGGCAAGCTGGGCGCGCAGGGTGGACAGCGCCTGCGCCTGCAACAGAGGCTAGGGTTTACTACAAAGTGTGTAGGGTGTAGGGTGCAGCGACCTGGCCATGAACGTGGGAAGCGCTGTGTCGTTTGGTTGGTTCGGTGATGGGTGCACCAGGTTGGCGAGCGCGTGAACTACTAAACCAAGTACGTTTTTAGTGTCCAGGGGGTTTGCCTGCCTTGGGGTTTTAGGGTTTACCTGCGTTATGGTTACGGGCTTGCCGCACCTTTTGCGCCGGCTCCAGCCTGGTCACCAGCACGCGCAGGGTCTGCAGTCTGCAGTCTAGGGTTTAGGGTTTTGCAGCACCCTCTGCGCCGGCTCCAGCCTGGTCACCAGCACGCGCAGGGTCTGCAGCGCCGCCCCCGGGACCGCTGCGGGGTCGTAGCGCATGAGCTGCTGTGCCTGCATCTTGGCACTTGACGACATGCGGTCGGATGCGCGCAGGATGGTCTGGGGTGCGCCGCAGGCCAGCATGGCTACATATGTTACAATGTATATGATTAGAAGTAAAAGTAAACCAACATTGATGATTACGGGTAAATCTCAGCATGGCTGCAGGGCATCGGCGCATTGTATATTGTAATCCATTTTCATCCATATTGTCAACAAATAGATAAAATTTTATAATTACGAGTAAACCTCATAAGGATGCACGCAGGATTGCCACAGGGATTGGCAGGGGGGCGCCGCAGGCCAGCATGGCTGCAGGGCATCGGCGCATTGTATATTGTAAAATTGTCAAAATCCATATTGTGAACAAATAGATAAAATTTTTTAGTTTCGAATAAACCTTGCATGGATGCACGCAGGATTGCCAGGGGGGCGCCGCAGGCCTGCAGGGGAGCGGTCACGGAGAGATGGTTATTATTGGGGATGTACCGTGAATGTGAACATATATTGACACATTTATAAAAAAAGTATTGCAATTGACGCCCCATGGTTCACCGCTGCAAGCTCACTGGATAGGTTGGGCATCCCTGTTGCCATCTGCGCCAGTTGAACCCCGTGGGTAGCCAGCCGCTTTGACACCTGCTTCTAAGCCTAGTGTACTGGTTGGATGAAGATGGCTTTTTTGGGCCTTGATGAGGCGGCAAAGCAGCAACAGCTGGTAAGGGTAGCCCTGTGTCACTACAGTAAAGTTGCAGGGGAAGTTCTTTGGCACGTAATGCGCGAGCCCAGGTGGAGGGTTTAGGGTTTAGGCTTAGGGTTTAAAGTACCAGCTCCACGATCTGCTTGGCAATGACACCCTGCACGTAGCTGGCTGCAAGGGGGGAGCATAAGGTGAAACCTTGTGTATGGACAGGAACAAAAGATAAGATTTCAAGTTGGACAACTCCTCCCTGGTTGTGTCCAGCTCCCCCATCTGCTTGTCAATGACGCCCTGCACGTAGCTGGCTGCAAGGGTGGGGGAGCATGAGGTGAAACCTTGTGTATGGGCAGGAGGCGTGCGGTAAAACCTTGTTTATAATCGTGAAGCGTCAGATGGAGTCTCGTGTATGGGGAGGCGTGAGGTGAAACCTTGAGCCTGAAAACTTCTCCTTGGTCCAGCTCTAGCATCTGCTTGTCAATGACACCCTGCACGGGAGCTGGCTGCATGGGAAGGGTTTAGGGTTTAGGGTGTGGGATGGAGGATGCATAATCAATTTCCTCCCTTGTCCAGCTGCTTGGCAATCACCCCCTGCACATAGCTGGCCGCAGGGGAAGGGTTAAGGGTTTAGGCTTAGGGTTTAGGGTAACAGCTCCACCATCTGCTTGGCAATCACACCCTGCACATAGCTGGCTGCACGGGAAGGGGCAGGGAATTGGGGTGTAGTGTGTGGCGTGTAGGAGGTTCATGTAACAGAAATGCAAGCAAGTGGGCCTACGTAGGTACAATGGACTTGGAGATCTTGGGCAGATGAGCAGTCATGCTCCTTAGGTAGCCCTCAGCAAACAGCGCATGCGCTGCTGTGACAGACCAAGGGGAACGTGTTGGTAGCTGCACATGTTGCCAGCAAATGGTCAGAAGGCTCGGGGGCCTTCCTGTGGTAGGTTCTGCTTAGGATTGTGGGTTTAGAATTCACGGTTGTAGCTTCCGGGTTCTGCTGCGGAACCACCTAAAGGTAGGTCCCAGATATTACTGATATACCCCATGCTAGGGTTCTGCTAGTAATTATAATTTGCATCAAGTATTCATACACCAGCATTCTGCTTATTGTTTAAGGTGATAGCTTGTGCATGGGAAGGGGCCTGAGGTGAAACCTTGCGCATGGACTGAAGCTCCCCCATTATTGTACCTTTCCGATCGCTCCTCGACGGCATCCTTCACCCCAAAACCGGCACCCATCCACCACAAACCCTAAAGCCAAACCCTAAACACCCACCTGACTCACTCCCACCATCTCCTCTGCCCCACCACCTCCCCGAGGTCCCTCCCCACCCTCCCTCCCCTCCACTGCCTGCTGCTCCCCGTGAAGCAGCTACCTCCCCCGATACCACTTTGAGCACGTCTAGGGAAAGTCGGGCAATGGTGGACCCGCATTCCCTTCCCTCTCGCTCTGCCATCTTCTCCACCCGGGCAAGCACACCTGCACCACACCACAGCAGATCACATCGCATCAAACCACAACAACCACACACCGAACAGCATCACACCGTATCACATCACATCACATCACACCAAATTGCATCACATCACATCATGTCGCATGACAGCACAGCAGGGCAGAGCACTGCATCCGCACCCCAAATCGCATCACAAGCACCCCACGCCACGCCTCAACAGCCTCCTGCATGCCTCTTGACGCCCAACCCCACCCCACCCCACCCCACCCCACCCTACCAAACCAAAACACACCCCACCCCACCAAAATACACCACAACACACCACAACAATTTCTACTGAAACCAACCCCACCAAACTGCACCTGGCTCCACCTGCCTGCGGCGCGCCTCTTCACAGAAATCAGACTGTGCCAGATTTTTGCAGTGAAAAAGGCCACATCACTGAAAATCATCACCATGAAAAAATGCTGACTGGGTCCCATTTCATTGACAAAGACAGAGGTGTGAACATGACACCTAAGAATCAGATCTCAAAACGATGGCGCCCCACTCCACCACGCCGCACCTGGGTCCTCCAGCCTGCGGCGCGCCTCTTCACAGAAATCCGACTGCGCCATGTCTACCGCTGCCTTGAGCACGTGATAGCACTGCCTGCCTACGCTGCCGTCTGGTGCGTAGCCGTTGGGCACCCCTTGGGTGGTCTCCAGTAGCATGATGATGTCATCGATGATGAGGGTGGATAGCTGCAAGGGGGGGAAGGTGGTTAGGGTTTTGAGGGCGAACCCAAGTATTCCCGACAAACGTTCATGGAAATAAAGCAATAACACATGGCTCCGCCGTGGTTCAAACCCTTGATCTCTTGGACGAACCCTCGAGCTTGTACTAATGGCTGGGTAGACCATTGGGGGGACGTGGATGTAATCATAGCTTTATGGGTAATGTGATGTGCCGATGCCATTGGTGACGCAGGCCGCACCTACTAGCACGTTCAGGATTCTAGGGTTGAGTGTTATATGTGAGCCAATGTGGGCATGGCGCACAAGGTTCCGCCCCACCTGTGGCCCATGCAGCGGGTGTTGGCAGCACAGGGCAAGGATCATGAGGCACATGTAGGGTTTAGGGTTTCATGTGAGCCAAGTTTGATGCACATGGTTTTGCCCCACCTGTGGCCCATGCAGCGGGTGTTGGCAGCACAGCGCCAGGATCATCACTTACAATGACCAATAACAATCACAATCCCAATATAAAATCACATTTACACCTCACCTGTGGCCCATGCAGCGGGTGTTGGCAGCACAGCGCCAGGATCATCAAGCACCGCTGCCACAGCTCATCAGCCATGTCATCATGCAGCCGCAGGTACTCACAACGCACCTGGAGAGGGCAGCGTAGGGTTTAGGGCTGTGGGTGTAGGGTTTAGGGTTTGGGATTCAGACCTATCAGCCATGTCTGCACGCAGCCGCAGGGACTCACGGCGCACCTGAAGAGAGGAGCCTAGGGCTCAGGGTTTCTTGGTTAAGGTTGAGTGTTCAGGGTGCAGGGTGCAGGCTGAGCGTGACCCTTGAAAACTCTTGTGCCCACCCTATCGCTGCAGCAACGTAAGGGCTATCACCCGCACCGACCTTCCACCCCACCACCACCACCCAGCCCCACCGCCCACCCCACGCACCTCATCTAGCCAGCCGCTCACCCCAATAGCCACCGCCAGACTCTCCGGGGTGATCATCAGGCAGAGTAGGGCGTTCAGGGTTGACGAGCGCATTATCGGTAGGGAAAGAGTCAGCGCGCTGTGGCGCATCCTCCTGCAGTACTCAGGGACTGCAGGGGCAGGAGCAAGATTTAGGGTTTAGGGTTCAGGGTTCCAGGTGTAGGTTGTGGGGTCAGGGTGGAGGATGTGGGGTCCTGGGTGCGAGATGTAGGTTTCAGGGTGTAGGGTTCAGGGGATACAGTTCAGGGTGTAGAGTGTAGGAGTAGTAGAGTGCGATGTGGTGTATGTCGGATGCTGAATATGGGGTTGAGGTTTCAAGGTTTAGGGTTTAGGGCTTAGAGTTTAGGGCGTACTGTAACGGGAAGTAACGAAATGGAAAATGTATGTGGGAAGAGGAGATACATTTCAGGCGCAAAAAATGAAATCGCGTATCCCTCATCCCCCCCAGGTGTGTGGGAAGTATTTGATCCATAGTAATTTACCGACCGGACAATTCCCGTTCTTGGGAGTCTGTAACACGTACCTTTCATGTAGAAGCGCGCGATGTGTGGTATGGCGGGGTAGAAGGGCGCCCTGGGGGAAAGCTCGCTCTGGCAGATGGCACCCAACAGTTTGATGCGGTTGGACATCATGTTCAGGGCCTGCAGGGTTTGCTAGGGTTTAGTAGGGTCTTGGTAGGGTCACGCAGGGTTTTCAATGCCGCCCACCAGCTTGACACCGTTGGACAACATGTTCAGGGCCTGCAAAGTCTGCTGGGGTTACGTAGGGTCTTGGTAGGGCCACGCAGGGTTTGTGATGTCGTCCACGTGGTTGAGCATGCTTGAGGCAGGGTGTTGTAGGGATTTTGTTGGGTTTTTATTGGGCTGTTGCAGGATTTTGCTGGGGGGTTGCGACCCTTCCTGAGGCGCTGCAGGCAGGGATTGTGTAGGGTTTTCGTAGGGATTTTGGTTGGGGTTGGCGCGACTGCAGGCAGAACGGCGCATGCAATCAAGGCAAAAAAACTAAATCCAAAACCCTAGACCCTAAATCAGCTGCCACCTACCTAATTGAGAAGCTAGGCTCGAGGATTCCAATCCACACTTGAGGGCTGTAACAGATGCCAGTAGGGATTCAAGGGCGTGCATGCGTATATTGATAGCGTACCTCTGGGGACTGCGGATCCTTGTCCAAATCTTCCAAAACGAAGCCAATCACCTGGGGACTGGCACACAGGGCGGTGGTGATTTTAGCATCCACGCGGTTCGCCAGGGCTTCCATCCAGAACACCAGTGAGTCCTGCACGCGCAGCAGGTCCATCCCCTGCACAGAGAGTTTAGGGTTTTGTAATGTAGGGTTTTGGTCTAGGGTTTTGGCAGGGACACAATGTACATCACCAGGGGAGTCCTGCACACGCGGTGGTTGACACTTACTGGGTGCTTAAAATTGGAGCTCCGGGTTTGGTCTCTAGGATTTGTAGGGTACGAGGTCTACAGGAGCACCTGCCAAGAGAATTTATACAATTCACACACATAAAATTTTACCAGGTACATTGGATGTATCAGAAATTCCATTTAAAGCACTCCAGCACCTGCTCTTCCATCCCCTGCACACCAAAAGCTGGACTGCATAGGCCTCTGAGCAGGGTATTGAGTAGGGTTTTCGGTAGGGTTTCCAGTAGGTTTCCGGTAGGGTTTCCGCCACGCGCCTGCAGCCCGGTACATGCCTCCAGTGCCCGCTCCAGGGTGGCCATTGTCCACTTGCCACCTGGCGCCAACCTCCCCACAGCCTGTAGCAGCTCCCGGTGTTCAGGCGGGGGTGGCGGGAGCTTCAGCAGCGCCCCTGGTCGCCCTCCCCTCTGCCCTGTGGTCATTGCTTCCCCCCTGGTGCTCGGCCCGGGTGTGGCAGCGGCGGTGGCCGTGGCAGCGGCCTGTCAGTGACAAAGGCGCTGTGAGAAACCCCTTAGGTCAAACCCTAGGATAGGTTGTTGCTGATCAGCAGGGGGTAAAGGGCGCTTGAGCAGTGGCCCTGCCCTAGGTAAATGCGGCGAAGTGCTACACTTGGGATACATCTTTAAAAAACGCTAGAAAAGGCTGCAATAGGAAAAAATCGCTACAAAAAGCGCTGCACCTGGGAAAAGAAACTAGACTTTAAACCCTAAACCCATGTGCCTGTCATTGAAAGCGGAGATTAGGCTTGGTATGTCCGGTCTCCTACCCCCACCACCTCTGTCCGCCTGCACAGATCCACCAGCTCCGCCTCACCCCTCAACCCTCAACCACAAAACCCTAAACCCTGAACCCACCCACCTCGGTCTGCCTGCACAGCTCCACAAGCTCCGCCTTCTCCCCACAGCCGCTGATGTCCACCCCTTGCCCGATCAGGTAAGACCTGAGCTGGGCAGCGGACCGAGAGGTCCAGGGGGTGGCGGTGGCAGTGGAGGTAGAGGTGGAGGTGGTGGTGGCGGTGGCCATGGGTGCACTTGCGGAGATGGCGTGGTTGAGGGGGCTTATTGTCAATGCTGACCCAACCCAGTGGCCTGCGAAGGTCAGGAGTCTTCCATTGCCAAGGTGCTTGTGTGGAGGCCCCAGCCGTGCCCTACGGTAGTCTGAAGCTCCCTAGAAGCCTGCAACAACCAACCAAGGAGGAGGGTTCCACCTTCAGGAATGGGCGGGTGACGGGCAAGGAAGGGCTTGGTTGACTGTCAATGTGGCGTTATATAACCCAGTGGGTGATAGGGATATCATTTGGAAACTGCAAGTCCCTGCAGACGTCTAAAGGCACATTGCAACATGCATGCATGCATGCGTGCCCCACATTTGTTGCTCACCTTGCCTCGGACTGGAGCTGTGTCACTGACTCTCTGCTCTGTCTAGTAAACCTGACTCTGTACTTATTTTACTCTACTAGTCGACAGCGCGTTGACGTTCCCTTCCTTTTTTTCTAACCCTTTGTGGGGGCAAGGGTTCCTCCTCCACTGCCCTCCCATGGTTACACCCTGCGAGCAAAGATGCGGACTTGGACCTAAGTCTGTGTGCATGTGCACGTGGCGTCTCCAGCAAGCTTGTCTTCAGCCCCTGCTGTACCGGTGTTGAGCGCACAACGCACCCACCATAGCCCCACACACCACCCAAACACGCACGCTTGCACAGTACTGTGACAGCAGCACACCACACCAGCCTCCACAGACACCCACACAGCTACGCCGCCACCCACACCTCCCCAGGCCCGTGGAACTCCCATCTCCTTCCACGCAAGCCACCTCTGCTGCAGGTGCTGCACCCAGCGCCTGCACTCCTCGCTTTCAGGCCAGACCACACATCTATCCCAGGGATTGCTGTGGCCTAGCACCTACCACTGGCAGCCAGTCAGACTGGTGTAGGACCCTTCCTACACACGCTGTGTGCAAGCTTGTCCCAGTGCAACCACACACACCCTGCAGTTCCCACGCACCCCACTGGCCCACCCGCCCGCAACTCCACCGCCTGGACAGGTGCGTGGGTCATACGAGCTACCTACCTACCTACCTCTCCCTTGAAAGGGGGTCCCTGACAAGCGTGCAAACCATGCACATGCCAGGCCTCAAAAAGAGTATCCCAAGCCGACTTTGGCTCCTTGCCCTGTGTAGCGTTGACACAGCTAGGGACATACATTTCACCGCACAATGAACCCCGTGCGACTACTGCTGGTGTGCTGGCGCAGGTGCGGGGGTCCACCACCTCTGTCAGTGATCTACCAGGGATCGGCAGCGACTTAAGATTTGGGTTCTGGTCACAGCAATCTAGGGTTCAGGGTTTTCGTCACAGCCATGAAGCGCGTGCTGCTTGTGCGCCATGCAGAGTGCGAGATGAACCTGACGGTGGCGGATAGGGTACGTGGCAAACCCTAAACCCTAAAGTGCACACCCTAAACCCTAGGGTGTGAGGTGAACCTGACGGTGGCGGATAGGTTACGTGGCAAGCCGTAAACCCTAAAGTGCACACCCTAAACCCTAGGGTGCAGAGGAGCTTGACGGTGGCGGACAGGGTGCAAGGGTCCCCTGGTCCCTATTGACATAAACCCTAAACCCTAAACCTACACCCTAGACTCCTAGACAGATGCCGCATTGCAATCCCTGGTTTCCCACCTACCCCTTGCGATGAGACCATACCCTGCTCGTCCACCACCAAACCCTAAACCCTAAAACCCTAAACCTACACCCTCGCCCCCGAGCCCTTCCCTCCTGATCCACACGGCATTCACACCACCCCCGCAACGTTTCCATTTCTTTCTCCGATACAGACCAATATCATCCAATGTGCACATGCATTAGTCCACAGCTTCGTCCGTTGCTGCTGTTTCACTGACTGTGTGTTACTCCCCCTACCCAGATTGGCGGGCAGAGCAACTCCTCCCCCCTCACCCCCCTTGGGGTCACCCAGGCACAAGCGCTGGGGCGACACCTGGCACAGCTGGCACACGAGAACAAGTGGGTGCCTAGGGTTTAGGGTTTAGGTGGTAGGGTTGTCGGCTAGGGTCAGGGTGTAGTGTGTGTTGCCACATTACACAGCTGGCAACGAGAACAAGTGGGCGGGCACCTAGGGTTTAGGGCTAGGGTATGGGATCAGGGCTAGGCTTAGGGTGTAGGGTGTACTGCCACATGGCACAGCTGGCAAGCAAAACTTGCATGTGGGTGTAGAGAGTGAGGGATTTGTACTTTTTACCCCTTGTGCAAATATTTTGATGGGACCCTATGTCAAATTTTCGTGCCTAACGAATCCTACACCACAGTCATCTCGAGGCATCTACCCCACGCCCTTGCGCACTGAGGTACCATCCCAAACCCTGGTCCAAACCCTTGTGCAGGTTCCAGCTGGGCCCAGTGTTTGGCAGCAGCACGGTGTGGCCAAATAAGACCAAAACCCTATCCCAAACCCTGTTTCAAAACCCTTGCGCAGGTTCCAGCTGGGGCCGATATTCTGCAGCAGCGCTGTGCGTGCAAGGGAGACTGCACGGCTGATTGTGGAGGGGATGGGGGATGCGGCAGAGGGGATGGAGTGGCAAAGGGAGGGGTTTGATGACCTGCGGGAGCTGGATCAGGGGGAGTGGGTGGGTGCTTAGGGTTAGGTTAAAGGGTGTAGGGTTTGAGGTACAGGGTATAGGGTTTGGGGTTTGTTGGCCTGCAGGAGCAGTGGTGATTGCTTAGGGTTGGCAGTGCAGGGTTCTTAGGTTTAGGGATGATGGCCTGCGCGAGCTGGACTGTGACTGGATGTGGGTTGGTGAAAAAACAGCTGAAAGACAATATAATGATCGGCACTTCTAAGGAATGATTGGCTGGTTATTTGTATGTGTCCCGGCGGTGAATGAAAACATAAACTCTCCATGGCCAGTGCCATTATCTTGTGAGGCTGAACCTCTGACTGCCTGGGTCCCAAATGCAAGCCTAACAATTACCCTACGAAAGGTACGAGTGCTGCACTCCCATATTAAATTATTCTGTACCAGGCGTCTCTGACTGACTGGCCTATTATCCTATCAGTCCTCTGACCAGCTACCCCTATTACCCTAGAAGCCCTTGCTGACCTGCTAGACCTATTACCCTAGCAGTCCTCGCTGATTGACTGCCCCATCACCCTACAGGAGGGTAAGCCACGCAGCGAGTGCTACACCCCGGAAACCCTAGCAGCCATCGCGCAGCAACCCTGGGACTTCAAGGCACCAGGGGGGGAGTCACAACGAGAGGTAAAACCCTAAACCCTAGGATGCTGAAACATAAACCCTAGCAACCGTAGCGCAGCCACCTTAAAGGACTTCAAGGCACCAGGGGGGGAGAAACAATGAGAGGTAAAACCTTAATGAGGGAGGCAGACCCTAAAACCCTGAAGTCCTAAAGCCTAAGTGATCAGTAGGATTATTCCTCTTGCGTGTCTCCCCAGGATGGGGAGCGCCCAGCCCTGGATGAGCAGATCAGCCTAATAAAACCCTGAAGCCCAACCAAAAACCCTGGATGTGAATCAGCCAATGCCCCGCAGCAATCTTCCCGGTGGGAATATAGGCATAGAAAAATATAGCGAGCAATAGGCCCAGAATTACATTCCATTTTGCCAAGTTACAGCTTGTACCCCGCAGGTGGAGGAGCGCATGGTGTCTTTTCTTCACACTCACGTGCTCCCCTTGGCCTCCCCACATGCGCCTGCGCTGGTGGTGTCACATGGGCTGGCCATCAAGTGTGTGGTGAGGTGGGTATATGGGGGGTGGGGGGATCATGGAATGTGGTGGGGAAGGTGGGATGTATGTGTGTGGCATGATGGGTGTGGAGGCGGCATTAAATGAGTGGTGGGGTAGGTGCAGAGGGGGTGTCATATGCGCCTGCGCTGGTGGTGTCACATGGGCTGGCGATCAAGTGTGTGGTGAGGTG
The DNA here is from genome assembly GCA_032358255.1 of Heterotrichella gracilis. NCBI lineage: Eukaryota > Xanthophyceae > Tribonematales > Xanthonemataceae > Heterotrichella > Heterotrichella gracilis. The sequence continues at coordinate 80,634 of JAULBX010030375.1, forward strand.
GGCGCAGGGGGTGGATGGGGATTGGGGGGGTGCGGGCTGGTGTAGTAGTGACATGGTTCACTGGTTACGGGGGTTGCCACACACCCACACCCCACACACACCCTCTGCTTCACCCCACCGCCCCCACATGCCCCACTACCCCTCCCGATCAATCCCCACACCCTCCCCCACACCCACGCAGGCACGTGCTAGACTCCAAGCCGGCCCTCACCCGCCGCGTTCAGACTGACAACACCTCGCTGACTGGGGTGGGGTGGAGGAAGGGGGGGGGGGATGCGGGCTGGCACCTCACCAAGGTGAACCTAAACCCTTAACTGTAAGCCCTGAATGTTGAACCCTAAATTCTAAGCAGGATGCGTGCCGGCACCTCACCAAGGTCGGTAGAGAGAGGAATAGCACTTTGTCATTGGAAGCCCTGTTTTAGTGAGTAGCAGTTGAATGGTACTACTTTATTTATCTCGTAGGTTACATATGCCCCTGCATTATTCATTTTCTTACTGGAGACCTGTTTAATTCACTTCTTTACTGGAGACAGTTTTGTGCACCATGGCGCAGGTGAATGACACCGCCCACCTCACACATTTTCGCGTGGACCACGTCACAGTACCACAGACCAGGGAGTGAGCGCAACGCCTGGGCAGTCCGGGAGTGCGCAGCGCGCCACCCACGCATCAGACTGTGAATTGTTGGCACCATAAGTCTGGGGCTAGATACTCCCAAAACTGGTGTGTTACAGGGGAGGTATTGCTCTAATTCTTAGTACCTCTACCTACAGGGGAGTTGAATACTTGGAGTACTGGTAGACGCCTCACAGTCAAGAGAGGGCAAGCAAAGGCACAACAGTGGAGTTAAGGGGCCACAGGGTTGCAATAAGGCAACGGTAGCCACCACTATGCAGAATGGCTGGTCAAGCATTGAAAGGATGGGGTAGAGGCCCTCATTGCGTGTATTGGCATTGCGTGTATTGGGCCCACCCGCACGCCCTGGCGGTGTGCCACTGGACAATTGTGGAGTGATTGTCTCCAAGGCACCCATCAGACACTGGGGACACACGCTATTTTGGGCACAGGGTCTTGTATCAGCACCTAGTTGAGTTACTTGCCAAGGTGCTGATACAAGACCCTGTGCCCAAAATAGCGTGCCCGGGGCAGCCATAGATCCAGTGTAGTTTCAGCTCAAAGAAGGCACTGGTGGGTGGCCACTAGCCACGGCTAGCCATGGAGGGGTGGGGTGGCTCGGGACCTGAGCTGTCACACCAGCTGTGCTTGGGGGGTCCCGGAGCTTAGTATAATACTTGAATCCTGGCGTCAGGTGCAGGCATGGCATGCGATGGGTATGCTGCTATACTCTGAGAAGTAGCATATATTTACAAGTCACGGTAGTGTCGGTGAGTACCGTACAAGAAGTCCACTCTCAAAGTGGAAGATGTCATCATTGAAGTCTTAGCAAAAAAACATGCAATGCCTCATTGCAATACAGAAGCCACCACTTCTAGGACAACACAGCCAGCTAGCCCCAGCCAATAGCGCTCTATCTTAATCTAAATAGATAGATTTATCTAAATCTAAATGAATAGATTATAGCTATCTCACATTACTATTGCCACTGGCCTCATACATTCACCCGCAACCACTGCAACCATCGAGGAAAAATCAACACCTTGACTCACATCATTGCATAATTTCAAGAGGCCTGACCAGATTTGAAGCAGCCTGCCCGGCCTCCACCTCAGGACATTGACCTGTCCCACCTCAATTTTGTGTTACATTTACCCCATCGGCAATACGTACTATTCTCGTCCTCAGGGCAGAAACCCTACCCCCACCACCGCCCACCCGTGGGCCCCATATCCCATCCATACCTCTTTCAGGTCCGCATGAAACACCGTACACCTGGCTGGGCGCAGTGGAAGTAACCATCCCCACCAAAATTTTAAACCCGCCATTCAGCGCATGCGGCAAAAACCTGTCCTAATGAGCCCTCCCCACACCCCCTTAACAGGGCAAAACCCTACAACCCCTTGGGACAAAAACCCTCCTTTTACCCGGGAAAACCCTAGACCTCCTTCAGATCCGCCTCCTGGATGCGGTACACTTGGCTGGGTGCAGTGGATGCCACCACCCCCACCGCAAACTTGCCGATGAGTGAGTGGGGCAGCGCGGGGTGGCCCCTGAAGGCGGGGTTGTCTGGCTGCCCGTCCGCGCACAGTATGGGGAAAATGCGCAGCTCGTTGATGCGGGTGGGGCTGGTTGCAAATTCGCTCTGCGGGCGGGGGGGGGGGGGGGGGGGTTTGTGAGGGCT
>JAULBX010030375.1:82944-151677 GCA_032358255.1 Heterotrichella gracilis
CCCCCCCCCCCCCCCCCCCCGGATGTGGAGGGCTAGAGGAAATCCTACGGTGAATATTTCCAGGGCAGTTTGTTAATGTTGGGGGCAGCAGGGTTTGGAATTTAGGGTTTTAATCAAGGATTACGAAGCGGTGCGCAGCTTATTGATGCGGGTGGGGGCTGGTAGCAGACTAGTAGTTGTGACAGGGTAGATGTGACAGAGTCCCGTCTGACTGTGGAGTGTACATCAGCGACCCTCAACAAGTGAGTGACCTGTGTCAACTGGTTTCATAGCCACGATCTCTTGCCCATGTCCTCTTCACAAGGACACGTTTCAGGGAACGCACGCTCTGAACCAGCCGATGCAGATGACAACCCTCTTGAGGGTCCACCCCTGTAGAGCCCCAGGCACTCAGTAAGATGAGAATCTGACGTGGCCATCCCCAGCCTTTCTACAGCCCACGTCATTACCACCTACCCCCACCCCCACCACCTACCTCGAGCGCTGACCACCTCGTACAAGCATGCAATGGGCACACACGTCTGCCCCCCTTCCCCACCCCGACCCCACCCCAACATCCCTGGGAAGCGCTGACTACCCCATAAATGCATGCAATGGCCACATACGCTTGCCCATTTCCCCTCAACCCCCACACACCACCCCACCCCCCACACCCACCTGGAATGCGTTGATTACCCCGTACAGGCATGCGTTGGTGACGGACAGCAGCGCCATGCTGGGGATGACGCAGTTCTCACCTGAGGATAGGGAAAAAAAATCGTTTTAGCTTTATTGCTGGTTTACGGGATTTATTCCATGCTGGGGATGGCGCAGGTCTCCCCTGCAGAGCGAGGAGGGAGGGGGGGTAAAACACGCTAAATTGTCCACAATCCACTACTGCATTTTCTGTTATGATCAACTTCATGTCATTACGTGCCAAGGGTAAATGCAATTCTCGCCTGTGTGTAATGGGTCAGGTTTGGTTAGATAGTAAGTATAATCATTATATGCATGCAGAATAATCATACGAAATGAGTTCTGCTGGTACGCGTGCTGCATGTTTCAGCTCTGCAGTGCATGCGGCTCCCTGCGGCCATCTACCCGGCAACCCCATGACATGTTGCACCTTTTCCCCCAAGTGGTGGGCTACCCTGGTGGGCTATAATGCTGTATGTCGGCGCCGTGCATGCAGGAGTGCACCTGCAACAGAAGACCTAGGGCACAAGCGCATGCTGCCCCTCAACACTACACCCAAAACCACATTCGCCCGGTGACGGGGATGCCAGGCGTTGGCTAATGCAGGGTGCTGTGCGATAGGAGCCGCCCAGACTTAAACCGTGCTAATCACTGAGCCAGAATGCATCTATGTAAATCTGGTCGGGGCCCTGGTGCCAGCCAGTGGCCCCTTAAATACACCTCTGTGCGTCCCCTTTCTTCCTTTCTTTCTAGATCAATGGTACACCTATTCGTCCACCTACCCAGTCCCCCGGTGACAAAGTTGTAGCTGCTCTCGGGCGAGGCCACCACCAGCGGCAGCAGCGCCTGTGCAAACACAAGGTGGCACTCCACGCGGTCCTGGATGGCTGCCGCAAAGTCCTCGCGCGTGGCGTTGGACATGGTGTCTGCAGGGGGGAGGAAAAGCATTCAATATATTGACATCATAGACTACTATTTTAAGGGGGTCACATAGATAATTATTTTCATGGATACATATTTCTTATTCAATGGGGTGAGGTAATTTAAAACAGAAAATTAAATGTGTGGGTTAACCCTGGGCAAGAATCCACCAAGCTATGGCGCACAGTGAGCCCAGCAGACGCGCTGTTTGGCTGAGGAATAGCGTAACTTGCACTGCCTTGGGCGTTGTACCCCTGTGCATGCGCCTCAACACTGGTGAACCTTCTCCTTCGCCTTCACCTAGGCCTACCACTACATACGTCAGTGTGTCGACACCTAAACCCTAAGCCCTGAACCCTAGGCCTTCAACTACAACACCCTGGGAAGTGCAGCCGCCAGTGCAGGGGCTGGGTTGAGCCAAATGAATATAAATATACCTAGCCTGGAAGTGGCAACAGTGCAGATGGGCCATTTAGCACCTACCAAACTAACTCACCTGGAGGGGGTACCCCAGCCATAGAGCTGATCACGATGTCAATGGACGTGTACTTGTCCTTGACATAGGCAGCCACCTGTTGTGCCCCGTGGATCTCGCCATAGTGCGCCACAGTCATGTCCAGCTTGGAGGTATCCACCCCTTGGAGGGCAGCCAGCAGCCTCTTTTTGGAGGGCTCCGTGCGCACCGGGGCGATGACGGTTGCCCCCTCTTCAAGGAACACCTGCACGAGGGCAACAACGGGACGGTTATCTTTTTGGTGTGCTGAGTTAAACCATTGGTTTGTCGCAACAACCTGCCCTGGTTCCTATGTGAACGTTGAACAAGTGACAACAGTGATGGGTCAGGGCGATGGCAGTTGAACAGATGCTCTTCTTCCAGGACCACCTATGACAGACAGCACGGGATAATAAGGAGGATAGACATAGCAGATATGGGGCTTATGACATGCATGCCAACAAAGGCTACCTCGGGGGAGGAGCACTAGCCAAGCCTATGGGAGAGCAACCCTAGCAGGGGCAAAAGCTGAAACCATGTGCCCACCTTTGCGATGCCGCTGCCTATGGTGCCTGTAGCCCCAGTCACCACCGCCACTTTGCCGTCGAGCCTGCCCATCTTCGCTGCTAATCTACGGAGCCTGCGCGGCGCGGATAGGGGTGAAATCCCTTGCAGTTATGGCATTTGGGGGCATGGCATGGCCAGCTAGTCAATCCCACATCTTGCCAGCTGTTCTTTCGCGAGCAAAGCAGGTTTATGCTATCGTAATAGATACCCGTATATGTTGGTAACGTGTACAACAGGACGGTTTGCTCTCCCTTTCATTCGGTGCGATGGCTGTGGCACGTTTTGGCTGAAACGTGGTAAACGTGACCCCGCCAATGCACCCAGACACACGGCCTGCAGCGACCCTGGTGGTTTGCAACTCACCCGGTACCTTAAGACTTGGCTGATCGTGACACCGTTAACACCACCCACAGTGCGTCTCTCTCGAGGGTTTGAGCTAGGTGATTGCTTGTAGCGTGGGGTGCACGTGGGGTGGGGTGTTTCGCCTGCAGGTGGTGGGTTGGGGCAAGACGGTGGCAAAGCACGGCTGGTGATGCTCTCGGGATATGAGGACAGAGAGGCGAAGATGGACAGGAAGAGAGGCGTTTCACGAGGTTATTTAAGAGGTTTGCGGTAGTGATGGTCAGACAATCTTGCTTGAAAACACGACACCTGTTTCCGACCTGCCCTCCCACGATAACCATAACTTGCCTCTCAACATATGCATGCATCTGCAGCAGCCAACCATGGTTAACCACCAACTGCAGCTATAAACCCTGCCAGCCCAATGCCCCGGACTGTGCCTCTGCTATCCGCCTCGCTTTGACAACAAAGCCTTGGTACCATAGTATTGAATTGTAGCTACTCTCTACCGTTTGTGTGTCTCACGTTCTTGTGACCAGACACAGGTCTGTCCCTTCACACAGAGCTAGGTAGCAGCAACCTGGTCAACCCCCTTTGGTAAAACGCGAAAACGACTTCCAAACTGTCCAGCATCAGGGCAGATTAACCCTGTGGCTCACGAGCACATTCACAGTAAAAGCCACCATCTAGTAACATAACCACTCAGCACCACAGTACTGCCAGCCGCGGGTTCACAGTAGCCAACCCCTTTACCAGTTGTGCGCATTGCCACACACCGATGCCCGCAGGCTCACAGTAGCAGCCACCCCCACCGCACTGGCAGCCACCCCCACCCTTCAAGCTGGTCCCTTCCATCAGTTCCATCCACTGGTGAGCCTACCCCAGGCCTGCACAGCCACCACCACCACCACCACCACCATCCATCTGGCCCTTTCCATCCACTGGTGAGCCTGCCCCAGACCTGCACAGCCACCACCACCACCACCACCACCACCACCACCATCCATCCATCTGGCCATTTCCATCCACTGGTGAGCTTGTCCCAGGCCTGCACAGCAGGGCAGGCGCGATGCCCAAGAAGGGTATCCACCCGCTCATGCGCACCATCACCGTCATCCTGCGCAACGGGGCCAGCATACAGATGGGCACCACCATGCGGCGGGAGATCCCATACATCCTGCAAAAGGTACGTGTGTTAGGGTTCAGGTTTAGGTGTTGTGGCCCAGCTACATCCTGCAAAATGTGTTAGTAATTGCTTGTTGTGCCCTGCTCCAAGCACGCACGCATCCCTCTGCTTAGCGCCAAGTGTCAGCTTTTGCATAAGGTGGGCGTGCTTGCCTGTTGTGGACCGTGCTGCGCGCACACGCACAGCCCTCTACAACGCAACGTCAATCCCACGACACTGCATATGCATGCATAGAGTGCATGGCGAGCACCAGACAGCTGCGCAGCAGACAATTGCTACTGGACAACCAATCGCAGCCCCGCCAGCTGCAACCACCTCCTCAACACCACCCCGCGCACATATCCATACCAGCGCCACCCCCCACCCACCCGACACACCCACCCTCCGCCACATCCAACCCGCAACCTGCAAAATGCACAACAAAACGAATTCACACAACCTCTTTAGGATGTTGGGTTCATCACACAAACTGGGGGCACTCTACTGTGCCACTAACCACCGCAAATGGAAGCCTGAAGCAATCACGCCAAATGTAAATTCTAACCCCTTAGCCCTTCCCGCAGTACCCTACCGACCACCCCAAATTATAAACCTTGTCAACCACCCAAACCATAAGCCCTACTCTGGCCGAAGGACCCCACCAACCACCTTGCCTGCACTGCAGAGGGGATTCATTCCGCTCCATAGTCCCTTGCACCCTTTTGGCCGCAGGACCCCTCTAACCACCTCCAACCCTACAGCCAAACCCTACACCCTGAACTTGGCACCTCTCTGCCGGCAAGGACCCACCAACCACCCTATACCCTATTCTACGCGCAGGACCCCACCAACCACCCTGCCTGGACGGGCGCAGCCGAGGGGCTTTCAGCGGAGGACGAGCGTGTGAACAAGTTCTTTTCGCGCTATGAGGGCCTTGACCTGACCAGCCAAGACGGCCCGGAGGAGGCGGGCAAGGGGGGGCGCAAGGGGAAGAAGCAGGAGGGGAGCTGAGGGCGCGCCATGCAGGGGGGATACTAGAGTACTACAGTAGAGTACTATACTAGAGTACTATACTAGAGTACTATACTAGAGTACTAACTACTCGGCTACTAGCCAGGGCGTGCCGCAGCCAGCAGGGGAGGAGGGGGGGGGGCTGGGGGGCAAGGGGAAGATATTGGAGGGAGGCTGACGGGGCGGAGCAGCTATGGGTGGTGAAGGGTTCACGGGGGCCAACAGCTTTACTGAAATACTGACTTTCAAGCAACCCACCCGTGGCGGGAGTGGTCCCAGGCTTTGAACGCACGACTCCTACATCCAAGTGGCCAATATCTTGACCTGAACCCCATGCGATCGCGCAGTGCCACCCAGTCTGGTAGGGTCTGAACTGGGGCTCTAGGCTAGCCTTGTAGCTCAGTTTGGTACCATCACCACCGCCACAAAATCCGTTCCTGTTGACACAGACTTACGATTTTGTCTCGTTTACAAATGTTACACTGCCAGACCATGCAGCACCTGCCAGCAGTGTGCCTCTCGCATTGTAAACAGTGTCAATTCAGACCGAGTCACTCGCGAGGCCTCAAAAACCCAAAACCATAAAACCCTAAACTTGTACCCCTAGGGGCTGGGTCTTCCCCTCCCACCCTCAGGCTGAGTTTTAGCGTGGCATCGATGACCATGCATGCCCAGGAAAAAGGGGAAATTAAGAAAGAAAGGGTACGCACAAAGGCAAGCCCGGGACAATTCTAGCTATTATTATCGGGGGCAGCGCCCCCCCCTCCCTCCTCCTCCCCTCCCCAGTCATTGCCCCCCCGCGGCCCCCTCCTCCCCCCCCTCCCCAATCCCCTCCAGGTCATCCACCTTGGCCACCTCCTCCACCCCCAGCACAAAATTCAGGTCGAGATTTTGGCGCATGCGCGCCTGGTTAGAGGAGCGGGGAATAACGGCCTGCATTGGTGGAAATAAAAACTCAAAAAGTATGTACAAACCCAGGTCCAGGTTCTGGCCCATGGTTAGAAGAGTAGGGGATGACGGACTGCAGGCGTGGAAAATTGTACAGATGCCATTACCAGTGACAATATAGACCATTTTGTGCATTGCTTGAAATTCAGGGCTTAAAGTTGGAGGAGCGGGGGATGATGGCATGCAGGGTAGGAGGGACAACCAACGAGTGGAAATCAAACAGAATAGTTGTGGTACATGCAACATGAAACCCTGGCCGCAGTGCTGGAACAAATTAGGTAAGAAATTTGCCATGGGAAATAGCGTGAGCCGGCCACACACACCCACCACCACATCCTACCCCCCACCGCACCTGGCCATGCTGCAGCGCCCACCGCAGCACCACCTGCGCCGCGCTCTTCCCATGCTTTGCCCCAATCCCCTTCATCACCCCGTTTTCCAGCACAGGGTTCCCCCCCTTGATCACCCCCCACTGGGTGCCGAGGCTGCTGTAGCCCTGGAACTGGATGCCGTTCAGCCGGCAGAAGGCCTGGATCCCTAGGTTAGGGTTTAGTGGGTCGGAGTTGAGCTGGACCACGGAGGGTTTTGTGTGCGCGTAGCTCAGCAGCTGCTGGAGCTGGTCCAGGTCGAAATTGGAGACGCCTGGAAGCGGGGAATTTGGTGGTCAATGAGTGGGCATGGGTTTGTACCAAGTGGCACAACTACAGTACAGATAAAATAAGCAAGGGCACGGTTCCCAGGCTCCCCTCTCCGCCCCCACCTAGCGATCTGATGTTCCCCTGCTGCTGCAGCTGCTCCAGCGCCCGCCAGCTGTCCTTCCACGTGCCAGCTGGCGCCTTGTCGCACAGCGTGCCCCAGCACTCGGCATAGTGCAGCAGGAACAGATCCACATAAGTGGTGTTGAGGTCAAGGAGTGTGTGCCGGAACTGGGCCAGGGTAGCATCATAGCCAAAGTGGCGCGGGTGGAGCTTGGAGGTGAGGAAGATGCTCTCTCGTGCCACGTGGCTGTTGCGCAGGGCCTGGCCCACCAGGTCCTCCCGGTACCACTCCCGCGCCTGGCACAAGGGGAAAACATCAGGATAAACCCTACCAGAACCCCAGTTCAAGCAGTGCCAAAGGCTACACAAGGGTTCACCATCGACTCACACTGGTACAGCGCTGCACTCTGTTCAGCCAGCCACAAACCCTACCCAAGGGTTCCCCCCCCCACCCCCCCCCCACCTGTGCACTGTCCAGTAGCCGGTAGCCTGCCTCCAGCGCCCACTCCACTGCCTGGCGGGTCCCCTCCCCCAGGCCTGCAGTGCCAAACCCTATCAAGGGCATTCGGTAACCACTGGACAACTGCACCTGGGGTGTGCACAGGAAAATGAGGGTGAGAGTGAGGGATGGGATGCGGGGATGACGCTGCAAATATGCTGTTATATCTAGGCACACTCAGTGACCCACGTCTCCTTTACTCATCCACTCCCATGCCCGCCCCGCCCGCATTAAATGAACCCTCAGGTTTCCCCACCTTTGTCCCCCACTTCCGCCTGGTACACCCCGCACACCCGGCAGGCCTTGCGGCAGTTGGGGACATGAAAGACGGGTTGCCCGCACACTCACCCAGCGCCCGCCACCGCTCACACCACCACCTTGCCCTCCACCCTAGCACACTCCATGCCACAAACGCAGAAACTCTTCCCAAAACCCTCTAACCACCCACCTTGTCCCCCACCTCCGCCTGGTACACCCCGCACACCCGGCAGGCCTTGCGGCAGGTAGGGAACATGAACGAGGGGTTGCCCGCACACTCGCCCAGCGCCCGCCACCCCTCACAGCTATCGCTGCTGTCTCGACACTTGACGGAGGGTACCAGGGGTGGTGGTGGGGGCGGAGGGGGGTCCCCACCCACCCGCAGCGCGTCGTGCTGGTGCGCCAGGTTGCCGTCTGCAGGGGTGGTGTGTGAGTGTGTTTGGAGGGGCATGTGAGTGTGGAAGCAGGGAGGGGAGTGAATGCATGTGCACACCTGCGTGTGTGTGTGTGGTGCTTGTGGGGGGTTTTGCATCAAACCATGGGTGTATGCAAATGGACCCCTCCACTTCAGCACCCACCTGCCTCCCCTGCTTGGCCCCTGAGCAGTGCCAGTTCCCGCTCCCCCGCAGCGTCCTCATCACACATGTCACAACTCTCCTGCGGGTGGGGAGGTGGCGGGTGCCAGTGTGGGGCTATGGATGTGGGTGGGCAAGGGCGTGGGTGGGATGGTTGGTGATGGTGGTGGTGGGCGGTGGGATCAGGGGTGTGCTGATGTCACACCCCCTGTGCGCACAGCGCTGTGTGGTGCTGACATTATGGTGTTGTGTAGGGGAAACAGTGGTACTTCGGTGGAGGTGAACGTGGTATGTTTATTCGGCGCTGGCTGGTGGGTGTGGATCGACAAGTAGTGCAGATTTAAAGTATTAAGGGGGGTGGAGGGGGGGTGGAGGGTACAGCAGCGCACCTTGCACCAGATGCGCATCTTTTCAGTGTCGCACTGCCCTTGTGCAGCCCTGCGGGGATGGGGATGCGTGTGGGGGCCCCGGCAGCAAGGGGTGTATACAAGTATCAGTCTACAATGACAAGCACGCTTACCGACCGACACCACAGGCTACCGTACATACACTGAATAGTATTTAAACCAAGGGTTTGCACCCACCCAGCGTGCCACCAAAACCCTTTACCAGGGTTAACCCCAGTACTGTGCGTTATGCACACCAGTAAATAGCTAGTAGCATAGAAGAGGTCAAGGCGCCTTGTACAAGGGTTGGTTCCAGCATGCATACCAATGCACGCATAACAGCACTAGGTGGGAGCTGAACCCCGGACCGGTGTGCATGCATAAGCACACCCACATGCATATGCATGCATTATACCATGGCACCCTGCATGCACCCCCCGTACCACTCCGCGCAGTGCGCCAGCTTGTCTTTGCACTCCTCCTCCTCCTCCCCCAGCGCCCGCCAACCGCCGCCGTCCGCCGCCTCGATCCGCGTCAGGCTCGCCACCCTGCTGCGCTTCCGTGACCCACCACCGGTGCCATAGCCCGACAGGACCCGGTCCGCGCTCCGGTTGAGCAGCAGCAGCGGCACCATGACGAAGGCGCACACGAGGGCTAGGCGGCAGAGCCCGGCGGCGGCGCGATTGGAGAGCCTGGGGCGCCAGGCGGGGCGCTTCTTGCTCGCCTTGGGCCTGTTGGCTAGCATGGTGTGTGTGGGGTGTGGTGGGGAAATCACCCCATTGCGTGCGGGCGGGGTTCAGCAGGGGTGGGGATGGGCATTGTGGGCCGACAGGATAGAATCAAGGGCACTGCAACTATTAGGCTAGTCGTGTGGGACGTGCATGCATTGCTGCCAACAGGTGGCAGGGTCTCAAGATGCCAAGTGGGCGATTCACATTTGGGCCCACCACAACAATCACCGTGGGTGGAGTTTTCTACCAGGCGTCCATATTCCAAGGTGCATGCGTTGGGAAGGGCAGCTCCTGCTTTCTAAGCGCTGCCTATCAGCAATTGACCCCTGGGCATGATGGGCACCCAGTTTACCCCTCGTAAGCGTTTTTGTACCCTTATCCCTTGCCACTTGGCGGTCAACCTGGCTGGGCTCGAGTGCCCGGCTCGTTACAAGCTTGCTGTACGTAAAACTGCGCCTCTTGTCAAAACGCCGCAGCGGCGTAGTGTTCTGGTGTATCATCGTATCGTGCCTCACGTATCTGTTGCAAACCGTTCTTGCAAACTTGCAGCTGTCTTGCCTGCAGGCCCGCCGTGCTGTCAACCGGGTGCCATAAACGTCAGCTGCAACTTTCGAACCGCTGATCTACTATCACCAATCGGGTTCTGCTAGCGCTGAGAAACACCAACCAGCAACGAGTGTTTTGGGAACTCTTGTCCGTGACCTTCCATACAGTGTTCTGCTGACTGCATAAGGCAGGCCCACGCAAGGTAATTGAACCGGCTCCGGAGGATTATGGCGGGAATGGCAGTTTGAAAGTGTGCCCAGTTGCCTCGGAAAGACGGTTTGCTGAGCGCAAGGCACAGTTGGAGTTTGAAAGTTGCAGCTTAAAGGGGATGGCGCCGCGTAGTGCAAGGGCGTGCATGTGACGGATGTGGACGATGCTTACAGCTTCATGCATGGCTGCTGACGCCAGCAATGGGCGTTAGTCACAGCTGGTATTCTCCCTTGTGCCTGCAACTCTCCATGGCCTGCTGATTCCATGGCCTGCTGATTCTTCCAAAGCAGTGCAGTGCGGCGCTGTTCTATCCTGTCCAGTAGCTGCCTGTTTTGCCCACGGCGACGCTGCCTTGTCCCAGGATGTCTGCCCAGGAGTTGAAGCAGCTGCGGGTGAAGACCAACACCGTGAAGCGTATCAGCAAGGAGCTGGAGCTGTACGAGGAGGACGCTGCCAAGGAGGTGGACAAGGTGGCAAAGCTCAAGGAGACGTCAGCTGATCCCTACGACATCAAGTATGCGGTGGGTGCCTTGTGTCAGGCAGTGTTATGCACCTATGCATGTGACATGCAAGTTTACACCAGGTGCCAAGTGCCAGATGCATTGGACATGCAAGCGACATGCAAGTGAAGTCTATGTACCTGGTGGTCTGGCAGCACCTGTCAAGTTCAAAAGCATAAGCTCTTCGCCAGTACCATAGCCATGTCTGGGATGTGGCCTGGCCAGCAACCCATATTACAGCACCTTGAGTGGGCATTATTGAATAATTTTGCTGTTGAGGACTCCCACTGGCTAGCATTGAGTGAATCTTTAACACCCATGTGTGGTAAGTGCAGGAGAACCTGCTGGCTGAAGCCAACATGATGATCCCAGACACAAAGCGAAGGCTCGAAACCGCCGTTGCAGACCTAGAAGGCTACGTGGTGGGTTTGGATTTCTTGTGGCAGCTTATAGTGTGCTCAGGGGGTATGGACTGCCACTCCCCGCATGGATAAACGTTGTAATTATTTGCAAAACCCATTGGGTTGGGTAAAAATACGGGGGTTGAGCAGTTATTGACAGGCGTTGGCTCGGTGTCGCAGGAGGAGGTGCACTTACTGTTCCCAGGAACAGAAGAGCTGGCCGAGGCACACGCTGTGCTGCAGAAGACCCTCGGGCTGGCAGCCCAGTTCTGATCAACAGCCATCAGCGCTGCCATCACTCCTTGATAAGCCATGCTCGCAACCCACCACTTCATCAGCTGACAAATGTGCTGAAGACAAGCGACAACCGCACTAAACGCATCCCAGCAATCGAGCTCTGCCATTTTTTACTTGCTAGCAGGATAGTGGTCTACTACCACGTCCGTATTTCTGCTACTGTTCAACCAACCATGCTATTTTTTGAACTCTGCTGATTCTTCTTCTTTGCTGTGAGCTTGCGTCCCCAATGTTGGGTCCTGCATAATGATAAAAAGAAGTGTATACAAACCCGTGTAGGGCAGGGTTCCCTTTATGGGTGTTGGAGTCATACACGTTTTGTCAAAATGTAGGGTAGAAGATCTACACCTTGAGGGGGTTCAGCATGCTTCGAGGACCCATTTTTGTTGAGAAACGTGTATCTGCCTGGCACTGTGCTTTCAGACTTGGAAAACTTCGTAGGGGAGGATAGTATGTGTAGTCAAGGGAAAGCAATACAGATGGCGAGGCGGAACAGCCTCGTCACCAGCTTTTCCCTTGTGCCAATACAGGTATTGCTGTGCTGCAATGTAGAGATTCACCTGCTTTTATCTGATCATCACCTTGTGTCAATCCAGACCAGTGATGTGGTGTTGGTCCCTCGAGAATCCATATATTACTACGCTCATGTGCTTAGCCCCTTATCCAACGGTGCCTACTTTCACATTGCATTATGCAATGATTGCAAAGCTCCGCCCTTTGGGCAATCAGTGTACGCTACACGGTAAAGTTAATTTGGGCAAGGTAAAAACACACCCTCTCCCCTTGAAAGGAACCTTGTGTCCAGTGTCTTTAAACTATTGGACGCTGGCTGTTTCATATGTGGTTTCTTTTCCTGTTTCCAGAAAAGGAGTATCATTTTGGTTTCAGAGCATAAAACCAGGGACCTGGAGATGCGCTGTAAGGCTCCTAAGCTCAAACAGCGTAGTATAAACAGACGCAAGCCTGGAAAGGACGACTGTGTCACTCCTTTGTATCCTGCGGTACACAGTCTTATCGGCCAGATTGCTGTGCCCCTGGGTGTCCTTGTTGGGTATTTTGTTCGACAAGCCTTGCCAGCTGTGGCAAGAGGTTGGCCTCTGCTTGGCTTTCGCTACGGAGAGACAGCTGCAAAGTTTAATCCAGTGTACTACACTCGAACTAGCCTCGAGGCAGGCGAGACCTACTTCTTTGGGCAACGTCTGTTGCGCTGTGGATAAGGGAGCTTACCCAGATCACGGTTGTGCAACACACGGTGCCATCATGCAGCACAGCACGTTGCGGCTCCTGTGTCGGTGTTTAACGCCTGGAGGAACCCCTGTTGCTGCTGTCACCCAGGCGGTTAAGGTACTTCCACTGTCGGAACCTCCAGCAATGTGCCAGTCTGTCGCATGCCATCAGACATCAGGGTGACCACCTCTAACACGACGGTGTGTTTGCAGCAGTGTGTGGCGTCCTCAAGGGGCTTCGCCAGCAAAGACACGCCGATCAGATTGTAAGTCCCAAGCATATTGCAACGCACGCCAACCGTTCCTGTTCCCTCTACGTGTCTTCGCCATGGCCTGTGAGGTGCACAGTGCTTGAAACACATCACTTTTAGCCTTATCTCTGGAACCAGTAGGCATCAAAGACCGACCTTTTGTCTCGCAGTGGAGAAGACGGCAAGGTGGTCCCCCACGGTGGCAAGCTGGTAGACCTGTTGGTCACAGATCCCAAGGAGAAGCAGGACCTGGTGCAGCAGTGTGAGGGCAGGGTCATCCACTGCTCTGAGCGCAACGCATGTGACGTGGAGCTCCTGTCTGTGGGGGGTTTCTCACCGGTGGACGCCTTCATGAACCCAGACCAGTACAACAGCGTGGTGGACGACATGCGGTGCGTACACGCAGACGCCCACATAGACCCTGGGTGCTATCCACAGCAGTTGATCACCCCTTTGCACAGCGTCTGTCACCCAAGGCAGCGCAGCAATCCCATCCCACGCAGCAATGTGCATTCCCATGCCCATCCCCACCCACGCAGCATCATGCCTCAGGCGATTGCATCCCCGCCCTACCCTCGACGCCCATCTGCATCCCCACCTACCTGTAGGCATCATGCCTGGTGCATCCCACCTCAATCCCCAACCCCATCTGCCTCCACAGCCACAGCCACAGCCACAGCCACACGCAGGCTGCCCGACTCCCGCCTGCATTTTGGGCTGCCCGTTGATAGGGATGCATCCCCATCCCACACCCACTGAAGGCGGGTGCGTGCTCACCCCCACCCCCATCCCCATCGCCATCTGCGCCCCCGCCGTAGGCATCATGCCTGATGCACCCCCACCCCACCATTCCCCCCACCCCACCCCCACCCACCTCCATCCTCCTTGCAGGCTGCCCGACTCCCGCCTGCTCTTTGGGCTGCCGGTAGTCATGGACACCAACGACGAGAGCCTCAAGCCAGGCCACAAGGTGCTGCTGAAGCACCACGGCAGGGACATCGGTGTTATGGAGATTGACAGCAAGTGGGTGCCTAACAAGGCCAAGGAGGCCAAGCAGTGCTTCGGCGTGACCACCATCGAGCACCCAGGGGTGCAGGTGCTGGCCATGGAGAAGGGGAGGTACTATATGGGGGGCAGGGTGTGGGGCCTGGACCTGCCAAAAAGGTAAGGAATGTGTGAGCCCTAACCTCAGACATTGAGGTTGTTGAGGTAAATTCAAATGATTGCTTTAGAAGGCTTGTTTTTGGTGTATCCATCATCGAGCACCCTGCCGGCCATGGAGATGGGGAGGTACTACATTGGGGGCAAGGTGTGGGGCCTGGATTTGCCAAATAGGTAAGGTAAGATATTGCCTAAACCCTAAACCCTAGACATGGAGAACGGGAGGTACTGCATGGGGGGCAGGGTGTGGGGTCTGGACCTGCCCGAATGGTAGGCAAGGCATGGCATAAACCCTAAGAGATGAACAGCACGAAAATTGCATGGACCTCCACCTCCATCTCGGTGCCGCGATCTGATTATGGTCAGATCCATAATCTCACCAAAGTTTCATACATTGTGGAATATGTATCAACCCTGGTGTGCCCTTATGTTGATACATATTCCACATTCCATGAGGGAATATGTATCACCCCCTTGTCCTTCCACCGCATGTGCAATGGCAGAAAGGGCTGGTTTGGACGGGAGTTTTATGAATGTGATGTACATTTTGCGCCCACAGGACCTTCCAATGTCACACACCCCGGGAGGTGCGGGCACGGCTGCCAGCCAACGAGGACGTGGTAGCCTTCCAATGCCGCAACCCCATCCACCGGGCGCACTACGAGCTGTTCACGCGCGCGCTGCATGCAGAGAACGTCAGCGCAAATGGAGTGGTACTGGTGCGATCCCGCCCTGAATGTGGGCCCTTTGCGCTTGTGGGTTGAAATTGCCCCCCCCACCCCCCCCAGGGGCAGTGTACTGGATGTTGCCCGCATGGTGCGCGTTTTGTGTGAATTTTGTGCGCATGAGGGGAGCAATTGCCAAAATCCACCTGGCGCACTGTGAGCTGTTCACGTGCACGCTGCATGCGGAGGATGTCAGCGCAAAGGGGGTGGCGCTGGGAAGCATAAAAAGGTGCGCATTTTGGCGTGCTGAATCTGTCAATGTTGCATCACGCCGCATTCCAGCTGGAGCCACAAGGAGCCGCCGCCACCCCTGGTGATCATTTGGGCGGCTGGATTTCGCCCCCCACACTACACCACCACCACCTCCACCACCTGCTCCCTGCATCGCTCACCCCCCACTGCCCCACCGCGCAGGTCCACCCCACGTGTGGCCCCACCCAGGACGACGACATCCCCGGCCCCATCCGCTACCACACCTACGAGGTGCTGCAGCGGGAGGTGGCCAACCCTAGGGTCTCCTGGGCCTACCTGCCCTACTCCATGCTGCTTGCGGGGCCAAGGGAGGCGGTGCAGCACATGCTTATAAGGAAGAACTACGGTGGGTGGGGATGGTGGGGATGGGAGTGTCGTGGGTGCTGGATTTTGGGGTGGCTCACCTGCATATAGCCTGACCTTATCTGCCCTATGCTTCGACTACTAGGTTTAATGTGGGGCTGGGAGTGGGAGGGCATGGGCATTCGGAGGACCCACGATAGGGAGTGCATTGCGGCGGGAAAGTATACAGGGGTATGGTGGGGGAGTGCCCTAAAGAAGCTCTGGCCTGACACATTCCACCCAACCCCCCAGGGTGGTATTTTTGAAACTTGTTGACCTGTATTGAAATTGCACCTCCCCCACCCCGCAGGTTGCACGCACTTCATCATCGGTCGCGACATGGCTGGCTCTAAGAGCTGCCTCACCGCCCAGGACTTCTACACACCCTATGAGGCGCAGGAATTTGCAAAGCAGCATGCGGGGGAGCTGGGGATGGAGACCGTCCCCTCGCTCAACGTGGTGTATACACAGGAGCAGGGGTGAGTGGGTGGATTAAGAAAGGTTTAGCCTTTGTTACAAAGGTGGCGTATATAAGGCGCCCCTGCTAGTCACTATCTTCCAGCCTTCCCCCTGGCCAAAGCTGCACATGGCAGCCGTGCATGCAGTTGCCAACTGGTCCAGCGCTTGAGACCTGGCCGTGTGCAGGCGAGTCAGTGCGAATGTCTGCACACACTTTGGACAGCTAACAAGTACAGGTGCAACAGCAAATGCGTGCCCCGATAAGTAGCTGTTTACCAGCTGCATGTTTTATTGCAAATCCGATCATATCTGCCAGAGCCATAGCCTCAGCGCTCGTCCAGCCACCCCCTCACCCCCCCACCCCCCACCGCAGGTACGTGACAGCTGACGTGGCGGAGCGCGAGGGCCTGCATGTCCAGAAGCTGTCCGGCACCAAGTTCAGGCAGATGCTGCGCGCGGGGGAGGACATCCCAGAGTGGTTTGCGTTCAAGTCGGTGGTGCAGGTGCGTGGGATGACGGGTTTGTGGGTAGGGTTTTGAGGTTGTGATGCGTGCAGGGAAAGGCATTCATCAGTGGTCTGCTGTCAAGTCGGGGATGCGGGTGTGTAGGATGTGGGGCTTTAGGGTTTTGGGTTATGGTGCATGCAGGGAAGGACATTTCTGAGTGGTCTGCATTCCGTCAGGATGTGCAGGTGTGGAGGGTGTGGGGCTGGGATGTGGGGTTACGGCTGCGTGTGGGGGAGGACCTGCCAAAGTGGTTTGCCGTCCACCTCCACCCCTCATGAACACACCATCCACCAACACAACCTCCACCATAGTCACCACCCCGCACACCACCACCACCAGCAGCAGCAGCACGTCACCCACCCCCCACCCCCACCCATGCCGCAGGTGCTGCAGCAGCACATGCTTGGAGAGTCACGGGGCGCCGAGCTGCAGCAGGCGCACAGCTGAGGATGCAGCCAGGGGCGCAATAATTCGGTGCAGGGTGTTAGGGTTCCTAGGGTGTATGGCAGCGGGCAAAGTTGCAGCAGGCGCACAGCTGAAGGCACCGCCAGGCCGCAGCGGTTTGGTGCAGGTTTTTGGGTTCTTGAGGGCAGTGGGCGGAGCTGCAGCAGGCGCACAGATGAAGACCCTGCCAAGGGTGCTGTGCACTGGTGTAGGGTTTGGGGCAGTGGGCAGCGCTCAAGATCAGGGTTTAGGCGGGGGAGGGAGCTAGGGTGCAGCAGCCATGGCCGTTGGCTCAGTGGGTGGGCACTGAGGTAGGGAGAAGTGGGGCTGAAGGTTTAGGGCATGTATTTTGTACCACGTGTGGACCCCCGCCTGGGAGAATTAGGGGTTGAGAAGGGCATGGCACCTGCGGCCAGGGTGCAGTACTCGCGACCAATACCAGCTAATAAGGACAGCATTTTACTATGCTTGTGGTTTCTATGTCTATGTGAATAACAGCTTGCACGGCTGGGCAACATTCAGCGTTGCTTGCCAAGCCTTGTATCGGCAGGAGTTTCACTGTGGGGTTTCTTTTTTGGTCTTGCCTTGTCTTGTATGCCGTGAGGTTGTGCTACTGGCCATTATTCTATTGGTGTGCACACATACCACCTGGTGGTGGTGCGCTCTACAGGTCATGCTGTGGGAACAACAGTACATACCCTGGTGTAATATCAACGCACAATTTTTACCGTAAACCTGTTTACCCTCGTGAGTGCTGCTGCCAGGGCAGGCAAGCGTTTGCATGCACGCATCGCGAAAATGCATGCATGCATGTTGCAAACATACAGAAAGAATACTCCGTCCTGCGCACAACACCCTCAGCAAAACAACACCTCGCCAACCATAAAGCAGGCTATTTGCAACTCTTGGATAACCTTAATAGCAGGCAACTTCCAGTATATATTCCAATTTGCGTGTTCCCCCCAACCCCAACACCACCGCCCCCACCCCCACCATCCACACCCGCCCCCCCGCCCCCATGGACGTGCCCTACGCCCTCAACGACCAGGGGGAGCGGGTCATCACCGGGACGGTGCGGCCCGACGGCACCGTCCGCAAGGAGCGGCGGGTGCGCGCGGGCTATGTCCCGCAAGACGAGCAGCCCGTGTATATGCCCAGGGGCCAGCTGGTACGCATGCACCTGTTGGAACCCTTGAGCCAAAGCCGGTGCATTGTGCGCGACGCATATCAACCCTGCGTGCGTATCAGCTCTGAGGCCGGGATACTGTTGGAGTATGGTGCTGGTCGGTTTGTGTCGCAAGGCGAGCAGCCCGTGTGTATCTGCCTCAGAGGGCAGCTGGTACGCCAAGGCATTACACTGGTTTAACAGAAAACCCCTTGGGCCAGGCTGGTGCTTGAGCTTGCATTCCAATCCTGGATGATGAAGCCGGGATAGTTTTTTGGGGGGTTTCAGTTTGTGTATAGCCCAAGGGACGGCTGGTAAGCATGGTCGCCTTAGTCAGGGAGGGTGCTTGTCATGCGCCGCGTACCATGGGTACTCTCGGGTCGCGGGAAGCTCGTGAGGGGCACTTTGGTGGCTTGACTGCCCGTCTAGGTGGGTAGGTATGCACCCGCTAGAGTGTAGCCCCCAAAACACTGAGGATGGTGTGTATGACATACTAAAACAACTTGGGTGCATGTAGGCATTGCTTGCAAGGCCAGCTGCCTGGTTATTTATAGTTACATGTGAACCCATTTGCCATATTCGTGGGCAGACAAGTAGCAGGGCCTTTTCCCGCACACGTACAGCGCCTGTGCTCGCATACTCATATGCATGCATATGATCCTCCCCAGGGGGTTTGTAGGGTTTAGGGTGGCTGACGTGCGCCACCACTCGAGTTGCACGAATCGTCAACCCTTGAGGCAGCCAAGGAGTCAGAACCATGCATAGCTACACGTGCCAAGAAACCCTAAAATGTACCCTATCCCCCTGCATGTCAGAAACCCTAACCTGGACCCTACCTCCCCCCCTGCAGGCCAAGCAAAATGTGCCCAAGTGCCCAGGATTCGATGGGGTAGCAACAGGTGCGGCGGCCAAGGGGGTGACACTGCGTGTGCGGTGGGGAGGGGATCCGTGGGGGTGTGCGGTGTTGGGGTTTGATGCGGTGGCAACATTTTACCTCGTTCCACTTTTATATACTTTGTTGCAACATTCTCATGTACTTATTTCCTCTCCCTGCAGCTGCCAAGCCCAAGGGGAAGTCCGCCAAGCGCAACGAGAAGAAAAAGGAAAAGAAGGCGGCGGAGCCAGCTGGGCCATCAGCAAGCAGCGCAGCAGACGGCTTGGCGCAGCTGAGGTGTGCGCACCCTAAACCCTAGCCAGGGTTTCTGGAATTCACGCTTTGCCACGGTGTATCAGTTGCGAGCAGTGTGCAGGAAATTAGGTGTAGGTCCCTTGGCAAGGCACTGACCACCCTAAACCCTCATCACCCTCATATCCAAACCCTAAACCCTGACAACCCCCCCCTCCTTGCAGCGTCTCCAAGCAGACATCCACCTCCAGCCGCCCCACACCCGTCGCCCCTGCAAACCCCCCCCCCACCACCGCCCCCGCACCCGCCCCCCCACCACAGCCACAGGCAGAGCGGGATCCCGAGAAACTCCTGCGCAACCTGCGGTGGGATTATAAAACCCTACACATAAAACCCTCGAAACCCTAAACCCAAAACCAGCAGTGAGGGACCCTGAGAAGCTCCTGCGCAACCTGCGGTGAGACCCTAAAACCTTAAACCCTAAGACCTCAAAACCTAACACCCCATACCCCTGAGAAGCACACTCTGCGGTGAGGAACCTAAAACCCTGAACCCCTGAACCCTAGACCTTGAGGAGCTCGTCCGCACGCTGTGGTGCGACCTCAAAGGCCCAGGGTGCACATTAAGGTTCCCAACAGTACTACCTAAGGACCAGACCATGAAAGCGTATGATGCACATTCAATTCCTCGTACCTGGCAGGAAAAAGGGGTAAGCGGGTGCACGATTCCTGGCTGAGAAACTATAATGTATTACACAGCATCATTGGTTCTTATGAACTTGACTCATTATTTGACAATATGCGGATCTTCATGTTGTTTTTGTCTTTGTCATTATCCTTCTATTCCTTTTGCCCGCAGGAAAAAGGTGCGGCAGTGCGACGCTCTGTCAGAGAAGCAGTCCAAGGGGGAAAAGCTGACGCCAGAGGAGGAAGACAAGCTGGGCAGGCTGCAAGGCTGGTGCGCAACCCTACACCCCTAATTTAAACCCTTTGCTAGGGTCACACAGGTTTTGTTGGACAGGAGTGCATGGCGTTTGGCTATTTTCAATGGATGCATCCCTCTGGGGTCAGGCATGTAATGTAATGCTAGGGTCACACACTGCTAGGGTTTTGTGCTGTGGCCAAGTTGCGTCCTACCAGGGACTGAAACCTACACCCTACGCTGGAGAGAAACTTACACCCTAAGCGCGCGTTCCGGAACAGCTGTGGCGTCTGTGGCGGTTTGAGCTGTCTGAGCGATGTATGGATGTTTAGGTTTTAGGGTTACGCAGGGTGAGGGTTTGCCTGAACACGCCTTGAACACGAGACTTATTTGCAGTGTGCAGCATGCATTATCTATGCTTGTCGATTAGTTTGGAAGCAGCTGGAAGAGGTGTCAAGCGCTCAATGAGACAATGTATTTTACCCGGATTCATCTCTGTGATCCGCATTTACCTATGTATTTTATGTATGTACCTGCGTGGTGCAGGTCCGACGAGGTGAAACAGCTAGAGACTGAGCTGGTAGGGGGGGCACAGTAAGGGGGAAATAACCTTACCTTTGGGGGGCCAACAGGGCTAATGGGGGTGCAGAAAACGGGGCAATAATGGGAAAAACAAGGGCGTCAACCAGCAGTGGGTGCAGTAAAGGGGGGGGACAAGATCAATCGGGTCGCGTATAGGAGTAGCAAGGTCAACGAGGGAGGAAGGGGGAGCACCACGGTGCCTGTGGACAGTGGGGGTTGCTGCAAGTGGAGCCCTAGCGTAGGGTTTTGCACTGGTACCAGCTAGCTAGCTGCAATGCACCACCGTCCCTACAACGATGGCCATGCGCGATGGTAGTACTAGAACGCGCACCGGTGCATCATGCATGCTGGTAGTGCTAGTACGTGGGCTGCCCCTCCTTCCTCCCACTCAGACAGTGTTGTTCAAAGGTTGCCAATGACAGTATCAGATCATAGTTTGCCAATCACAGCATCAGAGTACAACATAAGTTATTGACTGCCAAACAGTGTCACACAGTAGGTGCCGGCGGCCGCCCGGGCCAGGCCCTGCAGAAAATCCTTCAATGCACATGTCATTGACATGAAAGTCCAACTTGGCAAGTTGCTTGTGCTCACAACCATCTTTAATTTCCATATATGAGTTTCAAGTATTGAAACTAAGCCCTTAGGCTAGAGCCACACTTGCCAGGGTGCAACTTGTACGCTGCACATTGACAATGTGTGTGGGTCAAATGTATGTTATTACACAGGGAAACTCCTCCCCCAGGCTGCTGAGCCATCCCGCCCTGAGTCAGACAACGAGCTCGTATCCCCATATTAAAGGTTTGAAGGGCTTCAACTTTCTGAAAGTAAGGACCCCTGAAAACGGTTTTCAAACGCTTCGGCAGCAGCCGTGACGGTCACAGCACCTGATCATCAAGTGCTCATGATGCCACACCGTCACGCCATGCAACGATTGATTGCGTACACATGAAATCGTACCCTAAATAAATTTGTGTGCATGCTGCCGTAACAATGGGGTCACGTGACCAATCACTTTGCAAGACATGGCATGTGTCTGATACCCTCTGGCGGTACGCCAGCAGATTCCACGGATATACACTATAAGAAGACCTGTTGGTTGCGTAAGGTTTTTGAAACCCTACCTTGTCAAGGCTGAGTGCCCATCCCGTAATATGACAATAACTGGCGCCGTCCTAGGATGTTTATTGAGGACGCGCGCGTGCGGCAACTCTAAAGGAAACAAACTGCCACGTAACGTACCATGGCGTGGTGTAAAAAAAAAAGTTCTCTGCTTCGAACGGACGAGCTTGGAGGGCCGGATGTGGCAGCCGCAGGGGAAAGGGTGGGAAAATACCCTACGCATACCCTAGCAGGGGCTGACAGTGTCAGCACGGGGGGGTTGCACCGCATGCATGCATGCCACGCCGCGCCTCATGGGGAAACCATTGCCTGAACGGTACGGTAAAAGTATAGCTAGGAAAATCAGTAAACTTGACAAAAAGAGAGTTGCAGGGTGCGTATGCACACAGCTCCCCGCGGGACCAAATCACAGGATTCAAATAACCCCCTTGCACCTGGCCACCCTTGGCAAAGTTTTAACCCTGACTGAGGGTTCACTATTAGGGTATCCACCCCCAAGATTGAGGATCCTAAAAATGACTCCACGCCTGGCACTTGGCAAATCGTTCCCCAAGAATGTAGGCCTTGAAAATTTCAACCCTGAACTCCAGGTGCAGCCGGTGCCCACCCAGCAAAACGCACCCCCGAGCAAAGAGCAGGAAAGCACACACCTACTCGACTGACTAGTATTGGGGTGAGCTACCACCCTAAAACTGAGCGCGCTATCAGAAAACGGCCACCACTGAGGGTGTGCACGGGAAGGCAGCTGTGTGGGCGTGTGGCGTGTGGTGGGTCGGTCACCCACCTCCAATCGCAAGCTGCGGTCTAAAGTACAGGTACAGCCTCCTAAAGTTCTGCCTGGGGATTTGGCCCACACATGTAGGCCAAGGCCAAAGGCTCCAGCCTCCCTCCAGGACACCCTGGGGCTCCTCCCTCCCTCCCCGCTTCGTGGGGGTTCTGGCTAGGGTTTTTACCCCCCCTCCTCCCCGTCGTCTCCTCCATCCAGGGCGTTGAGTATGCGCAGCAGCTCCTGCTCAGTGCCCGACAAGGCGCCGCCACCTGGCGCAAGAAAGGGGCGGGGGTGAGGGTGAGATTTGCACATAAACTGGCCCGCACACCACCTGGTGCGCACATGACTTCACCTGACTTCCAGAGTATGGCGTGCATGCAACTCCAAAATGGATGGGTGGGGAAGTGCGGTGACCACCAGACTCCAGTACAAAACTGCAAGGTGTGCGCGTGACTCTCATTGACACCCAAGGCGTGCAAGCGATCCCCAAACGCCCCCCACAGCGTGATGCGCAAGCCAATCCCGAGCCAGTGCAGCTCCCTAAATGTGCCCTAACACGTCTCCTCAAAGACACGACGTATGGGAGTGTGCATGCCTGTGACTTACGTGCTGACGCTGCGCTGGCCCGCTTGTTAAGGGTCTAGGTGTAGGGTTTAGAGTTGTGACTCACGTGCTGACGCTGCACTGGCCCGCTTGTTTAGCCTTGACCTGATGCCAAACAGGCGCTGCCGGAACTGGCGGATGTTCTTGGGGAGCTGGACCTCCCCGTAGAGCTGCAGGGGGGGGAAGTGGCAGGGAGTGAGTGAGTGGGGAGACAGGGGGGTGGGGGGGTGCCCTGGTTGATGGTGGCTACATGGCAGCAAGGGTGAAGGGGGTGCGGGGCTAGGGGGGGTTGGTGGTGGATTGCAGGGGGGATGCTGTCAATTGTGCTGCTTTGGCCGCCACGGTGGTGGCCATTCTCTCCCCCTAACATACAGCACATCAAGGGCCAGCCTCCTCAGTCCATGTGCAGCCTGTGTGGCGACACCCCCACCCCACCCACCCGCCTGCGCCATGTCCCCCAAGCATGTCCTGACCTTCATGCAGTACTGCCAGCATGGGTCACATCATAGCAGCCTCCGTTACTCCATGGTCAGCGAGCGTTGCCTAGCATGCCCCAAACCCTCCTCCCATGCGCCAACACCTCATGCAAGCCATTTCCCATCCCAACCCACCCACCATACCTGCGTCTTGTCCCCCCGCCACGCCTTCACCCTATTTAGGATGCCAGCAGGAGGCGAGAAGGTGAAAATCCATGGTCTGCCAGGATTGCCTAGCATGCACCAACCCCCTATCAAACCCCCTCCTCTTTCACCGCCACATGCAAGCCATTTCCCCTCCCACCGCCCACCCACTGCCGTCGCCACCCACCTGCGTCTTGTCATTCCAGCACGCCTTAACGCTCTCCAGTATGGCCAGGGTGTCAGTGAGCAGCGTGGCCGCCTCCTTGAAGCCATGGTCCGCCAGGGTTGCCCGCAGGTGGTCCACTATGGAGTGGCACAGCGTCTCGAGGATCTCCAGTGACTTGCGCTTCCGGAAGGGCCAGCGGTTGACCCCAATGGCGCGGCAGGCCTTCTTGAGGGTGGACTCGCCCACCTTCATGATGGCGCAGGCGTCCTGGGGTGAAGGAGAATGGTGGTGGGTGAGTGTGGGGGTGGGGAAAGGAGTATTTGGAGGGGGAAATAATGTTGGAGGGGCAAAGAGGGAAAAATGACTTTTGTAGGGGCAAAGAGTGCGGAGGGGGGGATTTGTGATGGGATGGTGGGAGTAAATCCTAGGGGTTGAGCACAAGGCGAGCAAACCCTAAACCTAAAAGAAGGGATAGCAACCCCAAACAAGGGGTGCGGCGCTGACAGCAAAGGTGAACGCCATGGCGTGAGGTCATGAAACACACATATTTCAGCAGGAGCAGCCATTACAGACCAAGGCAAGGCTTGCACATCAACAATGCAAGAACAATACGACGCAGGAGGGGGATTCCGCCACTTACAATCATGGGTAGGTCAAACAGCCCGTTCTCCTCCAGGTACTCCACAGTCAGGTTGGTCATGTTCTGGTAGCCCTCGATGGCATCGGGGTCCTGCGCAGCGGCAGCGACCGCAGCGGCGCGGGCACTCGCATCGCCGCGCACCGTGCCGCCAGGGGGCGACCGCCCAGACCCCGCGCCGCCGCCGACCGACCGTCCTGACCCCCCGCCGCCGACAGGCGACCGCCCAGAACCGTCCCCGCGTCCAACATCAAGCGGAGCCAACCCGCGCGGGGAGCGTCCACTGCCGAAGGATGCCGCCGCTGCAGCCGCGGCCGCCAACGCGATAGCGGCGTGCTCACCGCCGCCGCTGCCGCCGCGCTCCACGGCATCCCTCGGCGGCGGCCACGGCATCCCGTGGTGCCCGCCGCCGGGCGCGTCGGGGCGCGTCCACCGCCTGAACCCCTGCCCCATGCTGGCCAGCTCCCCCTGCTCTGGATGCTGCTGCTGCTGCTGCTGCATGAGGTGCATGTGCTGCTGCTGGGCGCGGCTGGGGTGCAGCGACTGCGGGATGGGCAGCGGCCCCAGCGGCGGCAGGTTGTGCCCCGTGCCGAACATGCTAGTGAACATCCCACCCGGCATGCCATGCGGCGGCACCGGGCCGCCAGGTGTCGACCCCGTGCGCGACACGTGCCCATGCCCACCCATCCCGCCCAGCTGCTGCGCGGCGGTGATGATCCCCTGCTGCTGTCCCCGGGGCTTAAAAAAGCTGTTGGACAGCCCCTCGGCGGCGCCCCCCCCCAGGCTCGACCCCGCGCTCATCATGGAAGAGGTGTTTGACATGGCGCCCCCCATGGCGCCCTCCTCCGACTTGATGCGCTTGGCGGGCATGGGCAGGTTGTTGAGCGGCTGCGTGAGACGCGAGTTGAAGCGCGCGAGGAAGTTCTGGTACACGCTGTCGGCGTCGGTAGCCGAGATGTCATCGGCGCCGCCCAGCGCCGCCGCGGGGGCGTCCTCGTGCGCGTGCGGCCGCTTGCGGGTGCCGGCCTGCTCCTGGAGCGCCTCGAGCGCTGACTGGATCTGGGCGGCGGAGGGGAGGGGGGGTGGCGCGGGCAAGGACGAGGGGCCCGCGCCCGAGGGCGGGAAGAGCGCTGGGCGCGGGCCGGTGGGCTGCGTGCGCGCCAGCACGTGCGCAAAGAGCTGCTCGGTCTCGCTGCGCCATACGCCGCCGCCCTCGTGCTGGTTCTCGCCCTGGGGGATGGCAGGCAAGGAGTGGGTTTAAAATTGAAGCTTTAAAGTTTAGGGTGTGATTACAAGGTTACAGTGGCAGTTGCATGTAATATGTGCTGAGCTATCCCAGGTGGAATGCAGCCATCATCTGTGAAAGGTTGCGCTGGTTTAGGGTGGGTGCAACAGCTTTTTGCAAACACTTCATTGGCTGCAGAATGGCTGTTTGAATGAAGGTCCATCCTTGGCATGTACAACAGGCAAAGCCAACCCACCAACCACACCCTTGTCGTTATGCATCCCCTCCACCCTGCAGTGCATTCACGCATGCCCCCGCCCACTCAGACCCAGCATCAGCTACCCCAGCCCAGCCCACAGAGCAAATCCCTCAATCCACGCTGCGCAACTCCCATGACCAGCCCGACCCATTGCTTCCCACTCCTTCCCGGTCCCCACCCACCTATGAGCAACTCCATGCCAAACCCTACACCCTTATTCCACAACCCCCCACCCTACACACCCAAACCCTAATCCCAAACCCTAAAACACCGCACCCACCTTCAGCAGGTCGGTGACAAACTTCTCGGTGTCGCCCCGCGCCAGGCTGGCAAACGCAGCCTGCTCCAACAGGTCATCAAACGAGCTCTGCGCCCCCAGGCCGTCATTGGCGCTCTCAGCGAGCGACAGGATGGCCTCCGAAAACACCCTCCCCAGCATCTGCTCCACGCCCTGCGGCTGGCCCCCGGGACCGCCGATGCCCGCCGCCGCCAGGGCCGCCATGTCGTCCGGCGCTAGGCTGGGGAGCGCATTCATGAAGTTCTCTATGGAGTCCTCGGCGCGCAGCGAGATGCCGGCGTCAGTGAGTAGCCGCTGCAGCATGGCGGCTTGTTGCTGCTGGTTCGGAGGAGGGCCATGGGATCCCGGCGGGGGGAGGTGTGGCGGAAGCTGCGGTGGGGGCTGCGGCGCGGCCTGCTGGCGGGCTGTGTCTGTGGCTGTGCGGGGTTGATGGGGGGCCGCGCGAGGGGAGGTGCTGGGCTTTGCCTGCGGCTGTGGCTCGCCTGCAGCAGCCCCGCTGGTGGTAGCCGTGGGTGCGGGTTGTTCCTGGCTGGGTGCGTTGCTTGCGCCTTCCAGGGACTGCAGCAGTGAGGCTGAGGAGAGCATGTTGCCCAGGGCTGGCGGCAGCTGGGGGGCATTTGGCAGCGAGGAGCGCAGCTGGTTGAAGAGGTCGAGGAGCAGCTGATTTTGTATGGAGAGCAGCTGAACCTGCGAAGCCGTGGGTGGTGGGGTGGGGTGGTGTCCATTGGTGGGGTGCAGTGGGGTGGGTGGTGTCCATAAGTGCGAGTGGCAGGTGGTAAAAAGGTGCAATTTAAACTTGGGAGAAGCACGGTTGTGTTAGCTGAGGAGGTGCAGTGCATGGGGTTTGTGGGGCGGGGTCCATTAGGAATGGGTGGCACAAGACTGCAGTTGCTGGAGCTTGTCAATGACCAGATTCTTGGCACAATTACAACATGCTAACTAATGGTACGAAGCTGCGTGGTCGTCAGCCGTGTGGGGTGACCCAGCGCCTGTCATCGAAGTGCTACCCGTTCCCCCGACTGGTGTCTCGTTATGCGGCCGGTGAAAGGGCGCCAAGCAACGCCGGGCGACCACGCATATGCATGCACACAAGTCGCGATGAATCCTTCCCGAGACGATCGCTGCGCGGAAGGCCCCGCTTGCTTGCCCACACGTTGGCGACGTGTTGCGTCGTGCCGCTGCCACCACCCACAGGCCCTGTGCACATGATTCCCCCCTACGAGCAGCCACCCCGGCATCGCGTACCACGGGCTTTTGGTCTTTGTTGTTGAGGCCCGTCAAGACGAGCGGGTTGGTGACCGCGTTGAGTAGGAGCGCCTGCTGGGGGTCGAGCTGCTGGCCTCTGGAGAGGGCATCGGACAGCTCCTGCACGGCTGCCTGCAGGGCAGGCTCCGCCGCATTGTATGGGCCGACCTGGTGCCCTTCGCCCGTCGCAGCTTCGTTGCTGGCTCCTGTAGAAGCAAACCGTGTCAACTGACGCCAACTGGGTGTCCAAGGGCTGCCGATTGAAAACAGTTTATAGAACTCAATTCACCCCACGCACTCGACGGTTGCTCTACGATAGAAGGTTGCGGAAGGTTTGGGGAGGATCTAGGCATGCATGTGTACCCATTAGATAGCACGCCAGGTATTCGGAGGCCTTGCTCCGAGGAACCAAGGCTTCCTATCCGTCGTGAGCGTTAGGTTGTTTCTGTTAGGAGCTGGTAGGAAGCCGTGCAAGTGGGAACCCAAACAAAGTGCTCCCACATCCACGGGGATTTAGGACAGGTTTAGTCGAGCTTCCTGCGCCACCTGGCTGCTGTTCCGTTCCACAATTCCTGGTAAAAGCAGCCTGGCAGCACGAGAACGGTTTCAAAACACCCGACGTGCAACCATTGGCGTCGCGCCCGCGCACGGCAATGGTTGCAAGGGCCGATGCCATCCTGGCCTGACGACATACTGGCGCAAAGTCATGTGCCTGTGTTTTCCCTTACCTCGCCCAGCAGCAGCCCTTTCGCTGTCTTGCCTCCCTGCTTGCATGGAGCACACTCCTTCCGCGTTGTGCTGGAGCAGGGGTGGCCTCCTATCGTGGGTGGCGCAGTCTGCTTCACATTTCTGTGCTGGTCTGATGACGTCGTGAGGATGTGACGTCGTTTTCAAGTCAAAAATGGCTGGAGGAGACAGTTTGACAAGCAAGGCAGCCGATCTGCCGACAGGCCACTCCCTTGAAACAATAGGAGCATTAACTGGAGCCTCCAACAAAGCCTTCTGTCAACTCTGCTGCCAATAAATTCAAACAGCCGCTGCTGCCACGCCAGTGGCCCAGTTGGGGGGGCAACAGGCGACCGGTTGCATCAGTTGCCAAGAAAGGCTGTAGCAACCGCAAGCAACTGCGATGGACTGGAGGGAGTGCTGTAGCCTGCAACTGTTTTGTCAAGCTGCTGTAAAGTTGGAACACTGATACAGGACGTCAGCAACTTGACTTGGGCAAAAAGACCCCTTCACAGTCCCCGCTCAGTGAGCAGGCAGGCGCACTCAATACGTAAGGCAGCATCCCAACATGGCCGGTCAGGCTCATCCCTTTACAGAGCTATGCAGAGAAGCGTGGCACAGCCGGAAAAGCATACACAACATGTACTGACACGTTTAGACCTCTGCAAGCAGTTTTTAGCAAGGTGCTCTGCAACGAAAGCGCTGACGTCAAATTGCTTTGACAAAAGTCAAGGATGACGTCGTTCAGGATAGGAAAGTAGACGGGAGTGAACTTTGTGAAAAGGAGCCCAAAACAGATAGGGTCCCTACCTGGACAGCAGCGCACTCGCGTCAGCCCAAGAGCTCAACTCTGCCAGTTGGCAGCCTCTGAAACTCAGCGTTTGAGCATCGTGAGCAGCTTTTTGCCAGCACCTGAATTGTTGGCCAAAACTGTTGGCAACAGCTTGATGGGTGGGCTGTTCACCTTTGTTCAACAAAAGCCCTGCCAGTGGGGCAGGCAGAATGATTGTGTTAAGCTCAAAGCCACGCACCCACAAGGTCTTTTTAGAAGATAAATAACACCATAGCCAGACACCATAGCCAGACAAAGGTGAGTTGATTTCAAGAGGCAGCGTTGAACCAATGATACATCCAAGCAGCAAAGCGGCTCCACAAAGTGATTAAAGTGCGGAGGTTGTCACCAGGCTGTCTGCAAATGCCTCCACCCAGTGAAGTCACTGTCAACTTTCTGTCATCCCGCACACTTGCTGGGCAGTGTAACCATTTTCCACCACACAAAAGCAAACCAAAGCAAGGCAGCAGCAGGCCTGTAGCAGGTTCAAACAACCCAGTTACACAGCGCAAACCGGCAGTGACATCGCACCCAAGCATTTTGCACCACGGCAGCAACCTGGGCGGCCGCTGTGCATCACAGCACATCAACGTGACCTTTGTTCGACAGCTGCAACTTGCACCTGCACACCCCTCTGTTCTGCAACTCACAAAACCAATCCAACCTGTGTGCCCTGTGCCCTGACAAGAACCTGCAGGCTGGTACCTGTTGTGCACCGTGGGGTGAAAAGGGTGCATACATTGCCAAGAAACCTGTGCCCACAACCTGTGACAGCCAACTTCTGTGGAAAAAACAACGGCCATCAAGAAAGACCTGCATTTCAACCTGCTGAAGCAAAGGTGCCACTGCTGCTCAAACAAAAAAGGAGGGAGGCAAGCTGGCTGCATGCTGACACATGTGCCTGCAAGTTGCTGCAATTACTCAGCGCAATGACACTCTGTAAAACCCTGCGGGTGGTATCCCTGTGCCCTGTAAATCCTGCGAAGTAGTGTCCCTGTGCCCTGTTAACCTGCGGGTTGGTATCCCTGTGCCCTGCAAACCCTGTAAAACCTGCAGATTAACATCCCTGGGACCTGCAGCACGCTTGCAGAGTGACTTGGCCCTGTACAACCTGCGCACCGGTGTGTCCCTGTGCCCTGCCACCTGCCGCCTGTAACCTGGACCAGTAACCTGCAAGACCGCCCCAAACCTGTGCCAAAAGCAAAGACCACGCAACCAGTAGACAACCCATTGCCGACAGTGAGCTGGCGCTTGTGCATGATTAGGAGCGTCTAATGCCAGCTGACAAACCCCACTACCCCTGCGCTGCATATGCACCCTGCATTCGCCAAGACGCAGCCTGTGATTGGCACCTGTGGCGAGTGGGCCCTGCGACAAACCCTGCGGCTCAGTACTGGGGCGGCGGCGGGCCCGGCGGCGGCGGGTAGTTTGGCGCCGGGTAATTGCCACCGGGCGGCGGTGCGTAGCCCTGAGGGGGCGGCCCGGGGGGAGGCGGCGCGGAGGGGGGCGCGCGCTCCTTGTTCCACGACGCAATCCTGGCGCGGCGCTCTGCAGAGGTCTCGCGGTCACGGGGCCTGTCGGATCGCTCCCTGTCGCGGCCGCGGTCGCCACCGCCGCCGTAGCCGCCGCCGCCGCCGTAGCCACCGCCACCACCGCCGCGGTACCCGCCGCCGCCGCCATTGCGGTCCCCACCGCGGTCGCGGCTGCGAGAGCGGCGCCGGGGGCCGCCACCACCACCGCGGTCGTCCCGGCGGCCGCCGTCCTTTTCCCTGCAAGGTTGGGGAGAGATGTGGGCGTGAGACATGGGTGCGTGGTGTGCATGCACGGGGGGTGCTGACTGCATGTGTGTCTGGCAAATCAAGGCACCATGCTGCAGACCCATCGCCAGATGCGCCAGGTCACACATGACTCCTTGCCGGACTATGCATGGAGCCCCCAGTTGCTGTAGTGGTGGTTGCACCACTATCACTATGTAGTATGCTTCGCTGCGTGAATTCCTGCACGCACCTGCTCCTACTCCTGCTCCTGGAGCTCTTCTCCCTGCGCTTGTAGCGACCAAACAGCTCCTTCCGCAGGTCCCTGGAACAAAGAGGTGAATTAGTATACTTTGCACCATGCATAACCATTACCCCCCCAATCCAATAAGTCAGGGTGCTGAGCAAGCCCTGCCGGTTTGCTGGGCACTAGTGGTTGCAGATGCACCTTTCCTATGCAGGGGCCTGAGGCGGGCGTGTCAGCCCTATTCCATTCTGTCACTTACTTGCCGATGTGCTTCAAGTGCATGAAGTTGCAGTAGCCGCCGCGGGAGCAGGTGTTCTCCTCGTATTGGCGGCAGGTGGCCTCGCGGAAATCTGTGACAGGCGAGAACTCCACCTGGATGGGGCGCCCCGCGTAGAACCTGCCCTGCAGCGCCTGCAGCGCCATAGCTGCTGACTCCTCTTCCCTGAACTTGGCATACACGGACCCCACCATGTGGTCGGACACGTTTTCACACACGTTGAGGTTTTCCACCTCGCCGTACTTGGCCAGCTCCTCGAAGATGTCTTCGTAGAAGTCCTGGGGAGGGGGTGGGAAGGGGGTGTGTGGGTGGGCAGGATTGGGGGGGTGGGGGACAGTGCATGATGTACAGCAGAGGGGGAAACTATGGACAGTGAGATGTGGACAGAAAGGACAGCGCAAATAGGCTGTTAAAACAAACGCTTGGTGTGGTGTGAGAGGAGCCTACAATGGACACTGACAGGTAGACTGTGGGCACTAAATTCCTCCTGCCAACCCTTGCAGAAAACTACGTGGCCGCACCTCAAAGTGCTCCTGCAGCATCTTGGGGTCCTGCTGGATGGGCAGGCCGTCAGGGCCCAGCGGCACGTTCATGGCTGGGTTTTGGTACATGTTGGTCAGCAGCAGGCTCTGGCTGACGGTGGGCTTGTTATGGAGGCGGGAGCACCTGTCTCCATGCCTGCAAGCCCTGAAAAACACACCAAAAAAGCAGTTAGAATCCGACGTCAGCACAACAGCAACCGTGGTTTAAAGAGTATGGTGTAGAGTATCGCTGACGATGTCGACCCACTTACCCGATTTTGAAGTAGAAGGGGCAGTTGACACGATCCTTCTCCGTTCCAAAGATGGAGGCCAGATGCTCTGCCATGGCTACTCAGCCGCTGACGCAGCTCCCGACAAGGGCAAACCAAGCTGGATGCTAAGGGTTATGCTCCTCAATAGCCTGTAAGGTTTAGTGCCCAAGCTTTCGCAGGCGCTTGGGCCCGATGTAGATGATGTTCACTGGATAAACCTGGTCGGATGTGCTTGGGGTACCAAGCCGTCGGACGGTAGACGAGGCACGTCACCGCAGTATGCTCTTATTGTGTTCAGTAGGCAACGCGCTTCAAGCCTTTGTAGATAAACCAGTAGTGGGTTTTGCTCATCGCCTTGTCTGGGTGGTTTCGAGAACGTTCTATCAGGGTGACGAGAGGGTTACGCGACACGGCTGCAACCCTAATTTAGGGTTTTACTGTACCCTAGAGCGGAAGAAAGCAGGCACTTGTCGACAAGCTGCCCCGAACAACAAAAGGAAATAGTTGATGATGGGTGATCAGACTATTCTGATGTTGACGGCTCTTGAACTATTTTAGCCTTGCAAAACGATGTGGCTGATTATCTATATGAATTGCCCACTGTCACTACTCCCCCACCCTTGAAAACCGGTCACTCACTCATCAGCCTGCCATTGGCAGTGTCAGTGCTTACACCAGCTGATCCTGCCCAGCAACCACTCCACCAATCATCTCAGATGATTTCTGCTCGCATTCCATCCCCCACCATCACCCAGACCCCCTCAACAGTTAAAAGACCTCGGGCCCCCCCTCCAGACCCACCCAACCCTTCAACCCCCCATCAGCTTATCCATGGCCTGAATAAGAGCCCCCTCCAACTGCCACCTGTCAAGCGCCAGCGAGGATCGCCAGTGCAGCCAGTCTGACATGCAGCGCTGCGCCAGGGGGGGCGGGGGGCACTCGCCTCGCTCCATGAGCGCAACCTTGGCACCAGGGGGGAGGGCGGCCCAGTGGGGGTCGCGGGAGAGCTCCTGAGGGGTAGGGAGTGGGTTGGAGTGGGACGGGGCTAAGGTTTAAAGTTTGCGTGAAAATGGTCCCTGTACGGGGGTGGGGAGGGTATATTTGTGCACACCAATGCTAGCGTATTCTGCCAGCTAGTGATGAGGCAGATGGGGATCGATGCAGATTGTGTGACCCATGCAGTCCTACTGACGGGGGGAGCGAGTCGCGCCTGGGGTGGAAAAGAGGAGGCATGCATGGGGGAGTGTAGGCGGCAGTACATGGGCTTGTATCGCCAGAGCATTTACCGCGGCAGCATGTAGATTTGAAGGTAGAAGAGGTGGGGGGCATGGAGGCGGTGGGCGAGCACCCCAAAAACTTGGTGCATTAGGCACAGGCACCACTTGACATTCCTTCACCCGGCACCCACAAGGCCGCATGTTCAGATGGCAATCGGGCATGGCAACTGGTCCCCATTGGTTGATACGGCTGAGCTGTTAATATCGACCAGTGATCAGGCAAGCACAAATGCAAAAGCCACCCAAGCCAGTGCCATTGCAAGATTGCCCAACAACGCAAGACCCTGGCACAGCACATGCAATACTGCCGCCCTGCCACACTACTGGCCCACCCCACCAATCCCCCATCCCCCACCAGCACTTACATCTGTGTTGAGCACCACCCGTGCGGTGTCGTTGTTCTGCAGCTGCATGAGGTGGACCTCAAGCTCAAAACCCTTGGCTAGGGACTGCACCCACTCGTGGGGGCGGGTGTCTGCTGTCGCCCAGGGGACGATTTCAAGCGCGACCGCACCCTGCGGGGAGGGAATACAAGGCAAGGGGTGAGTGCTGACGTCCGAATGCCCTAAGGAGGGTTTTGGGTGTAGACGGGGCAGGAACATGACCTTGGCCCGTACGGTTGCACCGCTAGGGTTTTCAAGTATACCCTAATGCAGGGTCGTGGCGCACCTTTGGGAGGAACATGACGTTAGCCATGGCTGCCCCGTGCGGCCACACCATGACAGATGTCTCCCGGAACAGCTTGATCTGATCCCTGCACAAGAGGCAAGACAGGGTTTACAAGGCCTCGGGTAGGGTTTCATATGGGTAGCCCGCCAGGGGGAGGGCTGGGGGTTGGAAGTATTTGGGTCCAGACAGGTCTAGGAAATGGTTTCAGGATTGCTTGTTGCCGCATCTCAGCGGTAACTGTTCAACCAGCTTGCTATCAAATTTTGCTCCCCAAAAACCCTAAAAAATCCTACCTACCTACCCGCCCAGCACTACCACATACACTACGCCTCTCTGTTTCCAAACCCCGCCCTAGGGTCCCAAAAATTGCAAAGACAGTACCTCAGCGGCATCTGCTCCAGCAGCTTTGCCCTGACCCTGACCTGCCTCCCCTGCGCCCGTTGGGCGTCCTGCCACCCAAAACCCTGCAAAATAACCTCCAAATGCCTACCCCGAGGCTTCCCACCAGCAACATCTGCTTCACCAAGCTTGGCCCTCGAATGCCCACTCAAAAAAACCCTTGCAAAACCCTACCTGAGTGGCATCTGATCCAGCAGCTTTGCCCTGACCCTGACGTGCCTCCCCTGTGCTCTTTGGGACTCCTGCCAACCCCCTCTTAGGTTGTCAAGCAACAAGGGCAGGTTGAGTATGGATCGGCCCTGGTGGTAGTAGCGATTGATGAAGGTGACGGTGGGGCGCTGCCGGGGGGCCTGCGGGGTGGGGGTTGGGAGTATGTGGAGTGGTGGGTAGGGGTGGGGTAGGGTGGCGGCGGTTTTGGGTGGCAGGGTTTTGGGGTTAGGGTTTTGGAGCCGCGGATTGCAAGTATAGGGGTGGGGAGGAAGGGCAACGAGCAGATGGCCCTGAGAAAATGTCATTGCCCTAAGGATGGCAAAATCCTTAGGCATGGCAAAAACCCTAGGCATAGTCAAAAGTGTACGCAAAGATGGGCCGGTGTGAAGGCCACTGCAGGCACTGGGCACACCCTGGCCACACGGGTTGGCCAGCAAAACCCTGACAGAGGTTCTGCCCAAGCCTCCCCACCTCCCCCCATGCGTCATATCTATCCCCATATAGTAGACCCTGTCGCAGGGTTTTCCTAACCCACCTCTCCATGCGTGAGGTCGATCCCCATGCAGTCCGACAGGTACTGGCGCCACTGGAGCATCATGCCGGTGGGGGGTGGCTGGTAGTGGTCAGGCAACCTGAGGAGGGGTGGCGGGGGAAGGGGTTGAGTTAGGGGTGGGGAGTGGGGAGTGGGGAGGACCCTAGCATAGGAGTTCCTTCGTAGATATAAGGAAACTGATGCCAATGCCATAGCAGGGGAATTAAGGCTACAAGTTGTGGCATGTCCTAGCGTAGGAGTCTTCAGTAAATTCTCAAGTATACAAGCCCATCGTTTGTTGTCATGTACAAGTTGTGTGAAGCCCTACAGCAAGGGTTTGTGCATGCGATGCCAGCTGTGCAAAGCCCTAACGCAGGGTTTGCTGCAACGCACCAGTTGTCCCAGTTGTGGAAAGCCCTCACGTAGGGCCCTACCCCAATGATCGCTGACTGGATGCGCAGAACCTGTGGGGGCGGGAAGTGGGGAGGCGGGGGTGATGGTGTGGGGCCTCAACTCTTACCAAATGCGCCCTCAGTATATACACGGTTGCAAAGGGCAAACATGTGGCGCACATTGCGCCCCCAGTACACACGGCTGAAAAGGACGCGATTTGGGGCACATTGCAGGGCACATGTCTGCGAAGTGTACACGCACGTGACGCAATGGTGTGGCGCCCCTAATTTGGTGTGGACGTGCAGGTTTTCCCACAGAGGCAGACCCTAGCCTAGGGTTTCACCTTTGCGCGGATGGGCGGCGCCTGTATGTGGTAGAGCGCCTGCTCCGACAGGCACTGCATCATCTGGAGCACAGGGACCAGCAGGAACCAGGGCGTCTCAGCATGCTGCGGCTGCACAAACAATATCCGGAAGCCCTTGCGCTGCTGGTAGGTGCATCGACCCAGGAAGGAGCACATTATTGTGAAGAAGGTGGGGATGACCTCTGTGATCATGTGGTAGT
This sequence comes from Heterotrichella gracilis, assembly GCA_032358255.1. Lineage (NCBI taxonomy): Eukaryota > Xanthophyceae > Tribonematales > Xanthonemataceae > Heterotrichella > Heterotrichella gracilis. Next base: position 119,005 of record JAULBX010030375.1, read on the forward strand.
AGTTGAAGAAATGGACCTGGTGGAAGAGGGCCACTTGATCGTATGACTCCACCTGCAGGAGAGGGGGACTTGCCTGTAGGAAGAAGCGCAGTGAAAAAACAAAAACGTTATGACGGTGAGGATGGGCTCGGTGGTCAGGAGGAGCAGGTTATGGTTGGGAAGGTGGGTATGACCTCTGTGACCATGTGGTTGTAGTTGAAGGAGTGCACCTGGTGGAAGAGGGCGACTTGATCGTATGATTCCACCTGCGGGAGGAGTGTGGGTATGTGCGTGTAGGAAGAAGCGTGTTACTGGGAAGCCTAATACTTCCCTGTCAAATTTCAAGTATATATGACACATGCCCATGCGCCATGTGCACCGTTACCAGTACCAAACTCTAAACCACATCGCCACCACCCAACATGACACATGTTTAGCAAGCACCCACCCACCCACCCACACTTCCACCCACCTCCACCTCCATCCAGTCGAACGGCAGGCCCTGTGGCCCCACCACCTTTGGCACCATCCTGTCATCCCCCTCCCTGAAGTCCTCCCAGGTGGTGAGCCAGGTGGTGCGGATGGGGGGCAGGGACACATGCGGGTCTGCAGGGTGGGGTGGGGGTGGGGGTGGATGGTGTGGGGGGGCAGGGTGGGGAGGGGCGGGGGGCAGGGGGGTGGTGTATGTGCATGTGGGCCTTTATGGTGTCCCTCATTTTGGTGCCATTGTGGCAGGGGAGAAGGGTGGATAGGGTTGGGGTTTGGGGTTTAGGGAGGGGTGCTCATTTTGGTGCCCCTGTCACAGGGCCTTTGGCGGGAGGGTTTAGGTAGGGTTTAGGGTGCATGAGCGTGCGGCATGCAACCATTGCTTCCATACATGGGCAGGGGTTGTTTAAGGTCCAGGATAGCCTTGATGGTGGGTGAGAAACCATGACCTACCCTTGCTTATTAATACAAATTCCTTTTTTAGGGTTTAGGGTCTAGGGTTTGAGGGTGTCAGCCGTGACCTACCCTTGCTTATGTAGTACAGGCTCCCCTTGTGTAGCAGCACGTTCTGGAAGCTGCACAGGCGCGTGTGCTCGCTGCCTGAGTCGTGCAGGCACTGGGCAAAGGGGATTAAGTGGGGCTGAGCGTGTGAGCGTGCAACTGGTTTTTAGGGTTTAGGGTTTGTAGGGTGCAGAGGGGGTCCGTGAAGTGCTGAGTGTGCAAGGGGTATCAAACACGTTGACTATGCAAAGGGGGTTACTGATTATGCTGAGCGGTGTGCTCCCTGCCAGCGCACTGCAGGCACTGGGCCAGGGGGTTTACGTCACTCTTGAGGGTAGGCAAGGTTGGTATGCCAGGTGCTGTATGCTGCGAGCATAAGGGTGTGTGTGACTGAGTGATGGTCCCATTAGGGTTTAAATGTGGGCCAACGCTGCCAGTGTCTTGTGCAAAAACCACCTTTCAAACGCTGCAAGTGCATACACAGCCACTCAGGACTGCTGTGCCACCAGGTACTTGGGTGCAGGAGGTGGTTGAAGGCGGTGGGTAATTGGGATGGTGGGTTCATGGGTGCAGTGGGTTGGTGGGTGCACTGGGTTGCCATGCAGGTGGGTGCACTAGGGTGTACCTTGTATGAGGACATGGGCAGCTGCGGTGGTGATTCATCCTGGCACTGGCTTGGCCGCCCAACCTGTGATGCAATGACGAAGGAGTGGGAAACGTGGTCTTAGAAAGTTCAGGAATGTGCAAGTTGATTTGTGCCCAACCACGGAAAAGTTCAGTGGGCAACCCCCACCCACCCACCCACCTGCGCCACCAGCATGAAGAGTGCCAGTGCGGTGAGCTGCCGGTGACCCGCCTCCATACCACCCTCCGGCACGCTTCCTGTTATTCTTATGACGACGTCATTGCCTCAATTGGGAGTGTCAGAGCTGACCGTCTGAAGAGGTTTTGTACAGGGGCTGGTATTTTCAGCTGCTGCCATCCAGGTGGGTCCCACCATGCCCTTTGGTCTGTTGGGTTGCTACAAGGAACCTACATTCAAGCTGCTGATGGCCTTTCGTCACCCAATGATAAAGAGTACAAGTTGCTTTGTAGACTAGGCATCCTTGAAACAACGCTGGTAAATTTAAACAGCACAGTTGACGGCATGTCCAGTCAATTTGCATGCAGTTCCTTGCCGCGGGTATCGCTGGGTTGATGGGTGTTGGTTGTGGGCACCACAGAGCAATGACGAGTACACCAGTTGCTCGGCGTTTTGCGTGTGTGTGTTCCCAACGCAACCCTAGTAATCTGCTTGAAGCATGCACCCAGTACAAGGGGTTTCGTGTTGATCGTAAGCAAGCGGGGGTGAAAAAACTGCGTGCCCAACTCGGTTGAGCCATGCATGCAGTTACAATAGTGCCTGCCAGCAAGCTTTTCTGCACGCAAAGCAGCTTGGGTTGACAGCTTGTGACGCTGTTATACATCAGCTTTGCCTCTGCTGGCTACACAGACTGCCTGAGTCATTCCTGGGCCCAAACTTGACTGCTAGGTTTGGCAGCCTACGTTTTCCTCATCGGAGGGCTCTTACCCTGCTTTACTTTGTAACGGTAACGGCAAGAGCTCGTAAAGATGTCGATCTGGGATGTAGGCTACAAGGTGTGTGGGGAGCTGCTGCAGTTGGGGGGGATTGCAGTTGAAGGGCAACGCTATGCATGTTAACTAATTTTGTGCTGTTGCAGATGGTCATGAGGAGTAACGCCGTGTACATCGGCTTCATCTTCGTGGGTGCACTTGCTGGAGAGAGGGTACGCGTGGTTTGCAAGGCCAGGTCCCATCTTCATCTCAAGGGCTGCTTACGGTTGCATACTGACACGCTGTTTCTTGCTGCAGGTTGTTGAGTACGGTTCTCAACGACTATGGGAGAACAACAACAAAGGGGTAAGTGGGTGTTGGCGTGGGGAAAACTGAAAGGACATTGCCGTTGTGTTAAGCCATGTGGCACCATAGGTTGCTGACCCATCTCGTGATGTTTTTTCTGCAGAAGCTGTGGAAGGACTTGGAAGCTTCACTGCCGCCACCAGCAGAGTCGTAAAGGCTGTAATGCAGCGCACAGCACCAGCTGGGAGGGTCAATGGCAACTGGTATAGCAAGTGACAGCAGCCATACAGCACACCCCAAAATGGAGCCGCACATCACTACGGTAGCTTGGCCAGTATGGCAGCTCAGCAAAGTTAGAAGTCATAAGTTCTACACAGCTTTGCAAACCTCTCAAAAATGGAGCAGTTGGCTGTTGAAACCCCGCAGTTGAACCACTGGCCTTCCTCTGTAACTACTGAAGTTGAGCAAACTTCACTTGGCATGCATAATGGGACCACCCATAGCCACCAACACACAACAGAACGCAGCAGGCTCCACTGCCACTGTTGGCCAGGTGAAGCAAGGCCTGTGGTCGCTGGAACTTATCACACATAGCGCACCAACACACGCCCCCATGCGGGTCGCGTTTGAAGCGCTCATCCATGATGGATGCCTGCCCCCGTCTTCCCCATGCGACTGCTCCACCAGTGCCCAACAAAGCTTGGGGTTTGACGCACACTAAACAAGGGGGGAGTAACCCACTGACTATCGCCAGCACAGGGGAAGACCGTTTGCCTTGCCAAGCGTTGCAGGTCTTTGACACCTTGGTTGACTTGATGCGCCACCCCCAAGTGTCTGTGCCAAAGCAGGAAAATGTATGCACACGGCAAGGAATGAAGTTATAGAGCCGGTTGGGCCTGTGGTAGCGGTCGAAAAGTAAAAGAAGACCGTCACACATAAGTGCTTGGCAGGTCCCATGCTACAGATTCTTTTTGTTGGAAACCCTTGTCAGCACAGCCAGCATCTTGCCTAACCCAATCTGATCAGCTTAAATGCTGAGTTCAGGAGAGCCCAACATGGGCTTTGCAGTGTGGCTTTGGCCACCACTTGGTGGGGGGAAAAAGCACCTCCAGGAGGAAAACAATTTTATTCTTTTTTCTTCCTATTTTCGGAAAGTCGCCGCAATTTCCGCCCTGTTTCGGACTGACCTGGCGGAGGATGGGCGTGCGTGTGCGGTAAATGCGTGCTGTAATCGCAAGTAAAAGCATATTGTAAGCCAGCAACCTGAGTAAAACTGCTTCAATTGTTACAGAAAGGTCGGAAACAGTGTCGGCCGCAGCCCCGCCATCTCATAGGCATCCACTGGCCCACCACCGCCGCCAAACCAGCCTCACGCCAACCATTTCTACGCAATTATCTGCGCTTTTGGACGCCAGCATTAAGCCCAGTAAACACAGCTGTTAAGCAGTAGCCTTTGCGCCGGTGGTTGCCCATCTGGCATGCCACTGCCCCACTAGGGCGCAGCCAGCCTCCACAGCGGACCAGCCTGCTGATCCTGCTGCACGGAGAAGGGAGGCTCGATGGGGAAGAAGGGAGGGCAGGAAGGGGGGAAACGGAAGGCGGAGGCGCCCGCCCCCGCGCCGCAGCCCCAGAAACGGCAGCAGCACGCCGCCACGGTGCGGTGGGGTGTGGATGCATGCATGCATGCATATGGTTCGCCCTGCCCACCAACGCACACCCGCTTTAGTCACTGCAGCCGCTACCCTGGCGCCTCGGTTGTGCCTTGTTGGTCTGCACAATTGGGGCGTGGGGTTGTCTTACCCTACCTGATACTAGAGGTCTACATGCACGTGGGTACCATATATATGCTGTCTAAGAAGCTGTGCACACCCATGGCAAGGGTTATTCGGAGGGTTTAAACGCTACACAGCCTTACCATCACGATTATAACACTCTGCAAACCAACCTGCTGTTGGGTATTGCATCAAACGTGCACAGGGACCCTTGGCAACCCTTGACAACGCGGCTGCCCCCCACCCACAACCATGCACTTGTGGTTGTTGATACCGCCCCCACCTCCCGCCCTTCCCGGGACAAACTGTGACGTGCTGGTCCCATGTGCAGGCATCCAAGGGGAAAGTAACGGTGCAAGCAAAGCCCAGCAAACCAGCTCCCAAGGTATGGACTGCGGCCAACCCTCTGCTAGTATAATACTGTGACTTCTGCTGTCCAAACCGTAAACCTTAAACCCTAAACCCTAGTGTGGTATCCTGCACACCCACTGCACAACCAGCAGCATAGCATAGGCACCGCCGCTCTGCTGTACACCCTTGTACTGTACAAAGTTTTTATGCTACTCTCCCCGTTGCAGGCCACCTTGAGCCTCGCAGCTGGCAAGGGGGTCAAGCCCGCCCCTAAACCCTCGCCGAAACCCTCCAAGGGTTTCGCCCCCAAGCCCGCCAGCCTGCCAGCCACCGAGGGTTCCAAGCCCGCCTTAAAACCCTCGGCGAAACCCTTCGCAAAACCCTCCAAAGGCTTTAGTGACCACAACGCTTCCTGGCTCAAGCCCAAGGGGGAGAAGCCCAAGGGGGGGAAGGGCAAGGGGGGGAAGCCCGCTCCCGTGGAGGAGAGTGAAGGGCAGGAAAATGAGGAGGAGTATGACGAGGATGAGGAGCTGCTGATGGCAAAAGGTGGGTGGTGTGTGGTGTGCTTGCATCTTTTTCTCTCCGTTCTTGCACATAGGGAGGGTGCTGCTTCTGGATGCCCCTCCGGGATTGCGAAGCCTGGGAGGTGCACATGGTGGGTGGGAAGCACTGCGGCGGGCTTTGCATTGTTATGCTGTAATTTATGGTGGGTGACACCCAGTGGCTGGCATGGCATGCATATCTAATGTGATCGCTGGTGCGCGTGCCTCCCTGGGGTCAGGGGATTGCCGCGCTTGGGACGCAGTCATTTGTGACCATGCGTGGTCTGGCCACGCATGTTGCCAGGGGTTGGCCATCAGTAGCGTTGTATGCGTGGTTGTGATATGGCGTGGATGTGTGTGAGGTGGCATGACCAGACCTTGCCATGGTGTGGCATGTGGGTGGAGGAAAGGAGGGCATGCGTGCTTCAGCGTTTCAGCCAGGTTGGTGGCACTGCGGGGTATGGCTTGCCCCAGTTTAAGGACCAAGGCTTGAGGCATGGCATGGGGGATGAGCGTGTTGCTGTGGGTATGCAGGCGGTAGCCTGGAGGTTGAGAGTTAAGGTTATAGGTTCGGGGTGTAGGTACTATTCAAGGGTTTAGGGTTATGTACCGTGTAACGGTGGGTGTGCAGGCGGTGGCCTGCAGCTGGGCAATTTAGGATGTAGAGTTTGGTGTTCAAGGGTTTAGGGTTTCATGCCGTGTTGCTATGGTGGTGCAGGCGGTGGCCTGCAGCTGGACAGCGGGGATGAGTCAGGCAGCGACGGGGAGCCAGGGGAGGAATTTGACAGCGACGATGATGAGGAAGGGGAGGAAATGGAGGATGGCAGTGAGGATGAGGAAGGGGAGGAGGAGGATAGCGATGACAACGAGGCAGGGGAGGGGAACGATGATGTGGAGGAGAAGGAGTGGGCGCGCAAGCTCAAGGGCATCTTGACCGTCAAGGGGGGCAAGAAACCCAAGGTAAATTGTTACAAGGATGGATCCATGATTCTTGACAGGGGATGATTTAATACGTGCATGTACTGCCGCCTGTACATGAGCGTGGATTTGCTATGCACATCACCTTGGGCTCTAGGATTTATGGAAAAACCACTTTGGATCACACCCTGCTATTTTGTATAACGGAAGTAAAAACGTTTATATATGTATTGGAAGTCATATATGCAACCAACTCACACACGAAACAAAACAAGGTAGACGGGCAATTATGGCAATTTGCTGCACCCATCCCGACTCCTGTTCCTGCTTTTTCCCACCCAAGGTACCCGACACTGATAGTGACAGCGACAGCGACCTGGGGGTGCTAGACGACGAATTCGACGGGGAGGACATGGAGGGTGGGGATGATGACGACAGCCCCGGGGAGCTGTTTTCCAGCGGGGATGAAGGGGAGGACAGCCCAGGGGAGGAATTTGGGTCCATGAGCGAAGGGGAGGAGAGCGATGGGGATGACGATGAGGGGAGTGGGGATGATGAGGAGGAAGGGGAGGAGGAGGAGGAGGAGCTTCTTGAGATTGAGAAGAAGTCGCGCAAGCTCGACAAGGCCTCGTACGTCGCGATACCCTACACCCTACACCCAAACCCTAAGCCTTGAACCTTGAACCCTAAGTCGGTTGGGACGCTTTCCACGCCCAGTAGGCTTTTGCACAATCTGCATGCGCCCTTCACCGCACACACGCACGCATCACCACATGCTTGCGGGTGTGCCTGTCTTACACTGCATTGAGGGTGCCGCTGGCAATGAAAAAAACATAGGACGGTAGCAGAGAGCCGTTATTCTGGCTCACTGCTGACACCACTAGCTAACCCAGCTCTTTGAGCCTTGGCCCCTCACCGCACCACCATCACTTGCACTCTTCAACACGCATGGTCACTGTGTAGCTGTTTAGGGTTTAGGGTTTGTGACCCTCCTCGCACGCCTCACCCACACCACTACCACCAGCATGTGGATCTGTCAAAAGTTAGGGTATAGGGTTTATTGAGCCGGTTAGAATCTAGGGTGCGGGGTTCACCACCATTTCTTTTGCCCCATACAGGCGCAAGGCCACAGCCGCGGCAGCAGCCGATGCGGGACATGGCTGGTGACCTGCACCAAGCCTAAACTTTAAACCCTAAACCCCACCAGCTACCGTCCTGACCCACACCTGCATAAGACACCCCATGCCAATGCACTGCTACCGTCACCGGCCTTCCACCCATCCCCACCCACTACCCCAAACCTTAAACCCCTAACTTCTGACTCCCTTACTCCCCACAGGCGCAAGGCCACAGCTGCAGCTGCAGCCGAGATGCGTGACATGGCGGGCGACCTGCGCACCAATATTGAGGCTGGTGAGGGCGAGGAGGAGGAGGTTGGGGGTGCGCCCTTCAGGCTGCCCTCGGCACAGGCACTGGCTGGGGAGGGGGTGGACCTTGCGGGTGTGGCGCGCAGGATCAAGGAGATTGTGCAGGTGGGTGGTGTGGTGGTGGTGGCGGTGGTGAGGCTGGTAGTAGCGGTGGCGCGCATGAGTAAGGATTGGGCAGGTGGGGGGGTGGGAGGTGGTGGTGGTAGTGGAGTGTGGGGTGTTGAGAGAGGTGGTTGACCTGGCGGGGGTGGCGCGCAAAATCAAGGAGATTGTGCAGGTGGGGGGTTGAGTGGGAGGGGTGGTGGTGGTGATGGGAGGGGTGGGGGCAGGATCAAGGAGGTTGTGCAGGTGTTGTGTTGTGAGGGGAGGAAGTGGTGGTGGTGGCGGTGGTGGTGAGGCTGGTAGGAGGGGTTGCATTGGCTGCGCGCAGGATCAAGCAGATTGTCGGGATGTTGGCGGGGATGGAGGGTGAATGGCATTTGAAGGGTAGTGATGGAAGGTTCCTGCAATTGCATTGTCAGCGCCTCCTGATTGCAGAATCACAAACCTAAAGCAGGGGTGCCCTGGGCAGGTGGACATTATTGCACGCTCCACACACTACCAGATTGGGGACTGAACTACCAGATTGGCAACAACCTGATTGGCTTTCCCCTTCCCCAGGTGCTTGACAACTTTGCCAAGATGCGCGACCCCCAGCGGTCAAGGTCAGACTACATTGATCAGGTGAGGGAGGAGGGAAATGGGGGAAATTATGAAGTAATGTTAATTAATATTAAATCATTGTTGAAATGTTGGTATTATGCAATATACATGGCCTTTCATTTCCAGCTCATGGTTGCCCACGCACACCGCACAATGCCACACCCTGGTGTGCCCTACCCCTTGCAAGCCTCACCACCACCCACCACCCACCCACAAGTGCTGCTACCCTTGCATCGCAGCAAACTTCCACCCCCATTTTATCCTCCCCCCCCCTCCCCACATTACAGCTCAAGCGGGACCTGGGTACCTACTACTCCTACAACGATTTCATGCTAGACACCCTGCTGGCCCTGTTCACCCCCGCTGAGGCCATTGAATTCATCGAGGCCTGCGAGGTGCCCCGTCCTGTTACCCTACGCACCAACACCCTAAAGACGCGCAGGAGGGAGCTGGCGGCTGCCCTGATCAACAGGGGGGTGAATTTGGACCCCATTGGGAAATGGTCAAAGGTGAGCATTTGCTTTGGGAAAGGGCTACCAATGGTGTGGGGTGGCGGGCCTAGGGATAGATGCCTCTCTTTGGGAAGTGGTCGAAGGTGAGGGGGAGTAAAGGGGCCTGGTGTGAGGGTTTGGACCCTATTTGGCCAATAACATAAGAATAGGGCCTGTTATCATCTTATAAACGACCCCAATGTGCGATTGCCTTGCCCACACCCGGGGCCCCTTGCAATTTTTGTTAGATTACCGTATTTCATCCATGCCTGCACAAAACAATAATTGAAGACCCTACCTCTCGCAGGTTGGGCTTGTGGTTTAAGAGAGCCAGGTGCCCATTGGCGCAACACCTAGTACATGGCTGGCCATTACATGGTGCAGGGCGCATCAACACCCTAGCCCAAAACCCTAGCCCGACGTCTCCCTCTCCTGGCTATGTGCGTGGCATCCCATGGCAGCCCAAAATCTGACATGTACCATACCACTGCAGGTTGGGCTTGTGGTTTACGAGAGCCAGGTGCCCATTGGCGCAACCCCAGAGTACATGGCTGGCCACTACATGCTGCAGGGCGCATCATCGCTGCTTCCAGTCATGGCGCTGGCACCACATGAGGGCGAGCGAGTGGCGGACATGGCGGCGGCGCCAGGTGCGGGGAGTAACCCTATCAGAAACCCTATTCTTTGCTGTCCTTGCTGGAGAGGTTGTAAGAAACCCTGAATGGAAAACCCCGATGGGAATCCGGATGGAGACCCTAGGTTGTGGTGCCAGACATGGGGCTTGAACCACATAAGGGGGAGCGAGTGTCGGACATGGCCGCGGCGCCAGGTGCGGGGAAACCCTGATGCCCACCCTGAACAGCAGTCCGTGATTAGCAATATCTGAAGGAGAACCACACGGGAACGTGCACGGGAAGCATTTGACAGAAACCCCTACCCAGGGTTGTGGGCAACATGGAGCAAGAAGGCCCCCCCGCCACTCCCCATTCAGCACCATGCGCAAAACGGCCACCACCACCCCACCACCAACAACAACACACCACACCCCAATCCCCACCCGCAGGCGGCAAGACCACCCACATCGCCAGCATCATGCGCAACACCGGCACCATCATCGCGAACGAGGTGAACCCTAAGAGGGTAAAGGCGCTCAGCGCCAACCTGCAGCGCCAGGGAGTGACTAACACGATACTGTGCGCGTATGACGGGAGGGAGCTGCCCAAGGTGCTTGGGCCGAATACCCTGGATAGGGTTTTGCTGGACGCGCCCTGCTCGGGGACTGGGGTCATCTCCAAGGACCCCTCGGTCAAGGTGCGTGGCTTAGGGTTCTGGTCTAGGGTTTGGGCCCTGGTTTTCGGTGGCAGAGGTGCTGGGGCCTAATACTCTGGTAGCTGGCAGCCATTAAGAAACCCTATCCCAATGCCTAACAGATGAACACAAACGGGCAAGGCGTTACTGGGATCTGGTACCGCCTTCTCCTCCCAAGGTCCATTACATCCTACCCATGGCCTCAAAAACCCTGCCAGAAACCCTGCCTGAACCCTCGCACATGAGTATGAACATGCAGGTGGTCTGGAAGCGCACGTTCCTATCCAAAACCCTGCTCAAAACCCTGTGGTATATAAAACCTCCCCAATCTCCCTCCTGCAGATGTACAAGAACATGCAGGAGATCTGGAAGTGCATGTCCCTATCCAAAACCCTATTTGAATCCTACCAAACCCCTTCCTGCAGATGAACAAGAACATGCAGGAGATCTGGAAGTGTGCGTCCCTGTCAAAATCCAACCCAATTGCCCACCCACACCCTACTCAAACCCTGCTTGAAACCCCACCAAACCCTCTTCTTGCAGATGAACAAGAACATGCAGGAGATATGGAAGTGCGCCTTCTTGCAAAAGCAGCTGCTGCTAGCTGCCATCGACCTTGTGGATGCCAACAGCAAGACCGGGGGATACGTGGTCTACTCAACGTGCTCAATCACGGTGCGCAGAGAAACCCTAAAGAGGAAACCCTACAGTGGAAATGCTAAACCTTGTGTTCGGGGGATATGGTGTCTGCTCAACGTGCTCCATCACTGTGCATGGCAAAAGCCCTGAATAGTAAACCCTAACCCTGTGGGGCTATCTGTAGATTGCATACCTGGTGGTGCGCCTTCCTCCAAAACCCTAATCTAAAACCCTAACCATGTCTAAACACCCTTTTACAGGTTGAGGAGAACGAGGCTGTGGTGAACTACGTGCTGCGCAAGCGCAACAGGAAGATCGTCTTCTACCCACGACTTCAACCCAAAGCCCTAACCCAAAACCCTAAACCCCTTCCACAGGTTGAGGAGAACGAGGCTGTGGTGAACTACGTGCTGCGCAAGCGCAACGTCAAGATCGTACCCACCGGCCTGGAGTTTGGCAAGGCAGGGTTTGTGCGATACAGGGAGAGCAGGTTCCACCCTGACACGAAGGACTGCAGGCGGTTCTACCCACACGCGCACAATCTCGATGGTGGGTGGGTGGGGCGGGTGGGGGGCGGGGTTGTAGGGGTAGGTGGGGTGATGTACTGGGTTGGTGGATGGGTGGCGTGTGAGGTGGGGATTTGTGCACAACAGTAAATGGTGCTTGGTTCCATCCCAGCACGCAGAACTGTAGGCGCTTCTACCGACATGCGCGCAACCTGGGTGGGTTGTGCGGTGGGAGCCGGGGGTCTAGGGTTGACCAATGGTGTGTGGAGAGGGTGGAGTGCATGTGTGGGACCACGGTCCACCCTGCAATGCAGCACCGCAAAGCCCTGTAGGGTTTTTCATGTGCAGGCTCAATGTACTAGTCTAGGGTTTGCCATTCCTGCCTGAAGGGTTTTTCATGTGCAAGCTCAAGAAGCTGCCAACAAGCAGCTTTGGGTTTGCCATTGTTTCATGTAGGTTTGCTCTAATTAGGGTTTTCCGTTCCTGCCTGTAGGGTTTTTCGTGTGCAAGCTCAAGAAGCTGTCCAACAAGCTCAAGGTTGCCAAGGGGGGTGGTGGCGATGGTGATGACGAGGATGAAGAGGAGGTGGAGGAAGAGGAGCTGCGGGTAGAGGGGGAAAGCAGCGAGGAGGAAGGGGAGGGAGCAGAGGAGAAGCCCCAGGGGAAGAAGGTCGTAAAGGCTAACGGTAGGTGGAAAGGAGGTTTATACATACTGGTTTATTTTAGGGTTTAGGGTTTGGGTTGAGGTGTGGCCATTTAGCTGCCTGTGGAGAGCGTTGTGGTGGAATTACACTCTGGCAATCTGTGGAGGTGCTTGAGCAAGATCTAATGTGCAGGGTGGATACCCCTTTCATGTGGCGGTATGCGGAGGGGTTTCTGTGGAGCAGCTGCCACCTGGTACCCCACAAAAACCCTGTCATGGTTTCCCCCAACGAATGCTGGGTGGTTATTTACTGAATTCCATGCCTTTCCCACAGGGGTGGCGGCAGCGCAAGGGGGCAAGGGGGGCAAGGGAAAGCAGCACGGCGGGCGGGGAAACAAGGGGGGGAAAGGGAAGGGGCTCCAGGGGGATGGCCAGAAGCCAAAGGGAAAGCAGCAGAAGTGGAAGGGCGCGGGGAAGAGACAGGCTGGGGCAAAGCACAAGGGGAAGCCGGCGGCCTCCTAGGGACTGTTGAAATTGCATGCTTGCACCTGGCAGCAAAACCCCGACAAGGATATAGCATGCAGGCCAGAGGGTGATCAGGGGGTGTAGCGAGTGTAGGGTGAGAGCGGGGTGAGGTTTTTTTTTGGTTTATTATGAACTCTGCAAGGGGTTTTGGAGTCGTTTCCATTAGGGGCACCTGCATTTTGTCCTATCATTGATTAGGAATGCCGCATACCGGTATGCTGGCAGTATTGGGAAATCCGTCCTCGGGTTGGTTGGAACCTTGTGCTTCAGTGGGTTGCCCTTTCCCAAATTGGGGTATTGAATAGGGGTATTTGGATTCCCGTGGCAAGATACTAGTTGGACCCTGAAAAGTGGAATTTGAGGGCGATTTTCGCTTGGCGTGCGTCCGTTTTAGGGATGGCGTGGCGGTGTGATTGCATTTGTCTTGCGATGTTAGAGGAAGTTGTCAAATGAATGTCCCACAGGGAATTCATCTGGTGATGGAACCGGGACCTTCCTCTATTTTGTAAGAAAGAAAGGAAAGAAACAAACCATTTAAAGAAGGGAACGCACAAAGGCGTTGTTTTCCCCCTATTTTGCAATTACTGCTGTCACTGCTGAATCACACTCCCGGACTAGAGTGTCAAATCACAAGGCATTGTGACCTGATTCTGAACGGCAAGATTCGAAATGGCAAGCTTTGACACTCAGCCCCAGGAAAATATTTTATGTAAACCCTAAACGCTTAACAGAAGTATCAACCTCAATCTGTATGCTAATCGGCCTCGGAAATAATGGGAAATGGGGTGGAATTGCAAGCTTGAAGTCGGTCTGGCCAGTGGCACAACTAACGGCGTACGCTTCGTCATGAGCGTTTCAAACAAACGCTGTACATACACCATACGATTCCTTTCTAGCTTTAAAGGCCTAATATTAATAATTATGCCCAAGGCAACAAAAAGAGAAAATTAGCAGGTACACCAGAGTGGGAGTCCACATGACCTTCTGCGATGCACAAGTACCATTCGCCTAGGTATCCATCCCTACAATACAGCCTCTGTGCGTTCCCTTTCTTAAAGAGTTTCTTTCTTTCTAGCACGAGTGTAGTGTGGCAACCTACTTGTAAGCCTTCCCGCCGCGGTTGGAATGTGGCAGGCGAGCTTGCACAATGTTTCACATTTGATTAGGTGAAAAATGTAAACAATGCCGGTGACAAAATCAAAATCTATGCTTGCAAGATATTACAACAAAAATACTTCAGTGGCCTGCCCAGTTTTTTTCTTCTTTTTTCCCCATTTTCACAGCTGACCCAATGCACCATGGGTTGTCTACTATGGGAGGCCCACCATTTTTTCCTATGGTGATTAAAAATAACCAAGAACATCCCCTCGTTCCCTTGCACCAGCACTGTTGTCAAGGTTGTCACCACCCACATAGCCAAGGTTGGCCTCGCCCACTTGCACCACCACTGTTGTCGTTGCCGTGAGCATGCTCACCTTGGTCGTGTTATTGATAACGACCCGGTCAACTGCCCGAGTGAAGAACAAGGTGTTGACCTGGGATAGGGATAGGGGCCGATTAGGCACATCATAGAAGGCTCAAGGAGAAACCCAACCAGTACACAATAAAAATAAAATAAATAATTATGCTCCTCGCCCTCAAGACTTACTTAAATGATGGCATTGGTTGAGGAAGAGACAGCGTGAGGGGAGAGTACACCCGTACACAATGTTCTACCCGTACACAATAATCTACCTGTGCAATGCGTTTTGTGGTGATACAATAATCACCTGGCTAGGACCACAAGCATGGAGCCACCTTGTTGCAGAGTACACACGAATCTGGATATATCACTATACACATTGGGTACTCAGCCTCTCTATTCCCCAAATGCTGGTAACATTGAATGTGAGGGCCGCACCTGGTACTGGGCCTCTGAGCAAACGTTGAACACTGCATTGGGGTACCCAAAGAAATCAACCCACGCGCCGCCAAAGCCACGCAAGCCGAAGCCGCTTGAACCGAAGCCGGTGGGTGGAGGTGGGGGGTCGTGGTGATGGCGGCTTCCGTAATGGCGGCTTCCATGGTGGCGGCTTCCCTGATGGCGGCTTCCATGGTGGCGGGTTCCCTGATGGCGGCTTGCGTGATGGCGGCTTCCGTAATGGCGGCTTTGGTAATGGCGGCTTTGGTGATGGCGGCTTCGGTGATGGCGGCTTCCGTGGTGGCGGCTTCCGTGGTGGCGGCTTCCGTGGTGGCGGCTTCCGTGGTGGCGGCTTGCGTGATGGCGGCTTGCGTGATGGCGGGTTCGGTGATGGCGGTTTCCGTGGTGGCGGCGCAGGGGCCGGGGGCGGTGGCGGTATTGGTGGCGGCGATGGTGGTATCGGGTTTGCTAGGAGCGTAGGTGTTATCACCTCCAATGTTGATGCAGCCTGCAGTATACCCACACCCAGCCCACCATCAATGTTGGACCCCCGCATGTAGGCTGCGGTGGCACTAGTGATGGCAGCCATCATGCCGTAGCCCGCACTGACGGCTGCTGCTCCGTCAAGCATGGAAATGTGGTATGGGGTAGCGACACTATATGTAGTTGAGGGTTGGGCCATCTGCCCTGCATCATTTAAACCCCAGCAGTACACCTTGCTGCCCAAGGTCAGCCCGCAGGCTTGGAAGGATGCCACGCTCGAACTTGCCCAGTTGGTGATGGCCTGCCCACCGGCTGGAGCGTCTACCGGGGTTGGGCTGCTGGTGGCCCATAAATCAGCATCACTCCCCACCTGACCAGCCGTGTTGTCTCCCCAGCAGTACGCAAGCGTGCCGGCTGGCGCTGTGCACAGGGCGCAGGTGTAAAATCTTCCAGCACCTACAACTGTGCAGCTCTGAAGGAGGGTGTGTGTGTCATCACCGTAGACACAGTAAGGATTGTGACACCCTGCGCAAACTCCCCAATATAGTCAGCACCCCAGCAAGCAATCTTGCCCACAGCTGACGGCGAGGTGGCGACAATCCCGCACACATGGCTGACCCCTACGCTGACGGACCTCCACTCCGTGTAGCCTGCTGGCCTGCGGATGTATGGTTGGGGTTTACCGCTGCCTGGAGGGGAGGCACCTTCCTATCACAAGGGAAATTATTGGCAAAAATTCTGTCAAGGTAACAAAAAAACTTCCCAACCCGAGCTCACAAGACTGTTGGAGGTGCTTGAAGAAGTCACCTCGTGTCTTTTAAGTTAGCCAATCATTGAAGCCACATTGCCCCACATTTACTCCCGAGTCCCTAAAAAAGCCATTATAGCATTATAGCAGCTTTGCCATGTTTCTCTAATATCGTGGTGTAGCGGACTTTCAAAGACAAAATGGTGCCCATCCTCAACATGATGCTGTCCAATTGTCTCGCAAAGTTTGCACAACCTATGCTCATAATCAGCGCTTCTCCGTCTACCAGTTTCAACTCGAGCCCATCGGCATGCATTCTAAACCTAGCTGACTCAACCCTATGGCTTTTACACAAGTCGCATGACAACTATCCTTTTTTTCTTTTTTGCAGATCTATCAGGTTAAAGATTTGTTTGTTATATTATTTCTAGATGCAAGTCAACAAGTTGGTGACAGGAGTAAACCCTAAGCTATCTCAACCTAAACCCTTTGTGTGCGCGCCTACCTGGCAGCAGGAGTCAAGTTCATATTTGTTCCACTCTGGGTGAAAATGCCCAGCCCCCCAACTTCGTTCAACCCCCAGCAATGGACCGACCATGCCGAGCGGTCTGTGGCATTGGCAGAGCTGGTGGCAATAGCGCAGGTGAGGGAATACCCACAGGAGATGTCCACCCAAGCCACCTTGTCAAGCGGGAGAGGGACCGGCACCGGGAAAAGGTTGGCATCTGCAGTACTCAACGGTACCACCTCCCCATGAGCTCCATAGCCCCAGCAGTATGCCTTGGTGGCCACGCTAGTGCCAGGGGCCTCGGTAGCCAAGCCGCATACTTGGCCACTCCCCACTGCAAATTTCGTCCACTTGCCGCCACTTGCGGCAATATCAGCGGGCAAGGGCAAAGCGTTAGGGGCTGTGGTAGGAGTACTCGTGGCAGGTGGCCTCGTGTACCAGTTGCAACCGAGCCACGTGTACCAGTTGCAACCGAGCCACGTGCAAGGATAGACAAGGCCGTCGTGGAGGTCAAAGAAGAAGAAACAAGAAGAGAGGGCCTCACCGCGGCGTAAAGAGGCGGCATAGGAAGTGGGCCCCGAAGCCATCGGCAATTCGGTGTCGACAGTTCGGTGTCGACTTGGTACGGGAGTTCATGGCGGTGACACGTGTCATGAAATAACGAATTATCGTGCTTTCGTCCGCGGGTGGACCGCGTATACGTACGGATCACGATACACCAATAGGTCAGATATGGAAAGGAGGGGGGAGTCTCTGTCACCCCACCGTAGGGCCCACGCCACAGCCACACCCCACAACTAGGGTATAGAAACAGAGCTGTGGCACCATGGCCACACGCTAGGGTACATGAGGCAGGGCTGTGGCGCCACATGTGTACACCCTACGCTAGGGTTTATGGGCAAGCACAGGCCGTGGTGGTTGCACCCTCCCTAGGGTCTAGACGCAGGGCTTTGTCACGTGTGTGCATGGCGTGTGCACCCTCCCTGAGGTTAAGGTGCCTGCCCACCAACCACAGGTGTGATCCCTAGGGTTTAGGGTTTAGGTAGCCTCTACCACCAGCAACGTTGCTGCCACCTGCGTGTACGTACCTTGCTACCGATGGTGCCGAGCCTGTATGCCTAGGCTAGGCCTTCTGTGCAGGAGACACTGGGAGTGGCAGCTGCAGGTGGCCTCGTGTACCAGCCGTAAGGAACTACCGTTTGGTGGGTGTGCTCCTTACAAAGCAGATGCAGACCAAGCAGATCCAGGCCCAAAGATTCGTCAAAACCTTGACGCCGAATTACGCCTTTTCCAACTATTCCAACGCTTAAGCAATTGGTGTAATTGCTGGGCAACCACAGTCTCAAGCATGGGCACTAGGCATGCCAGCAACAGCTCTGTTTTCTGTAGCTTCTCTGTTCAAGGATCAGCAGCAGCAGCCTAAGGCCACATAGAGGGTGCTGGAGAACAGGGTACAGAGTGTCGAGGTCTGCTTTACACAAGCCATCGTACCGCATTCAGTCCGCAAACATCTGGCCCCTAAGGCTGAACTAGCTGAACTGGGCTTAGACACAATCGCCAACCCTATGAGCCAACCTATGAGCCAACCCTATGAATAACCCTGGAAGTACGCTTCAACCGTTCCCATAGATGGGAAGGGCTAGCAGCATGTTCAGGAAATGACACACTATTTACATATGTATTTGTCAGCGCCAGACACTCCATTCTTTGGCACAACCATTCAGCGCACTTCCACTCGCAAGGGTGTGGGGGGCCCATCGCCTGGCGCTGTCTTGCCCCACAGCCTCTTGTGCACTTTCCAGTGCGCCACCTGGCATTCTCGGCTGCAGTAGTGGCGCTGCAGACAACCTGCAAAAGGGTTTTCCAGGGTTTTATAGGTTTTACCAAACCCTGGTTTCAATTATTTTAACGATAGGGGTCTTTATAAAGGTATACCTACAGCAAGAGGCGTGTTCTGAGGCACAGGGGTGTAGAGTTCTGAAAATTTGGATCCAACATGAGAAAATTGTAGCACACATCTGGGTAATATAACAATCTTGTTGGTTCCAAGCACCGGCACTGATTGGCTGGGTATGTACCGGTAAAAAATACTTTATAAGACTGACCTTATAAATATTTAATATTATATACCAATTACAATTAACGGTCCATATTAAATATTAATATCGGTATATTTTATACGATATAACAATCATTAAATGAACCATGTATACTTCTATTTTAAGATTATTCATACGATAAACGATATAATCCCAATTATATCATATTTTGTTATAATCAAAAATTTTTTACAATATTGTAAGAATAAAGGTATGTAATTCATAATTGTAAAATAATTTTGTTTAGCATAAATTAAAATTAACAATAATAAAAAATTAACAATTATAAAATAAATTAACATTTATAAAATAATTTTGTTTAGGATAAATTACAATTTAAATACATTGTCAATAAATTTAAAAAATAGTCTCCTAGATAGGGACTGGTATCCACAGAAAGCCCCGCAAATCGAGGAGGGGGGTTACGAGCACGCTGCAACAGATGACAGCCAATTCTCGTCGCTAGCGCCTTCAATTAGTTCAAAATCCTACCACAAAAAACTCAACCCTCAATCCTATCACCACTCACCTTTGCACATCTTGAGCTCCTGCCTTTGCACCCCAGTCAGCGCCTTGGTTGGTCCACCCGCAGTTGTCGCACACCTTCAGGCGCTCCACCTCCGCCCCCCACCCGCATTGCACATCGCATGGAGGCTGGTCGGGACTGCTATAAAGTCTGAAATCAGGCCTGGGTGCTGGCCGGAGGCGTCGATGCAGCGCGCCAGAATGCGCATCTGTACCAGCCAACACTTGTGTAACCAACCTACTCACTCTGTACGTGCGCGTAAAGTTGTGGCGCTGGTGGTGGGGTGGTGGTTGGGAGCGGGAGGAGGGCGGGGATGCGTAGGGTGCGCGCCTTGACAAAGCACATATTGTTTCTATTAAATTAAAAATGAAAATACAATAATGACATATAGATTTAAATAAAAACACATGATTTATAATCATTTCATAATTTTACATATTGTTGCTCCCTCATTGTATAGGGCTATGAAATGAGGGTTTAGAGTTTAGAGTTTAGGGTCTAGGGTGTTGTCATCATCTTGACGCAGTTGAGCCCACAATCCCATATTGAACTCCGCAAAAGTTGGGGTTCAGCGTTTAGGGTTTACGGGATGTATCAAGATCTCACCTTGAACCGGTTAGTCCCACACTCCCTTATAAAGGACGCCTTCTCCCCCTGACATGCCCCCTCCTGACTCCCCGTCGCCCCCTCCACACACCCCAGCGAGCACATGGTCCTCACAGCAGCCACCCGCACCTGCTCCAGTGGGTGCACCAGGTACTTGCGCAGGTCGGGGGACAGCTGGGCGCGCAGGGTGGACAGCGCCTGCAACACAGGTCAGGATGTAGTGGTTAATGGCTGACCGTGGTAGCGCAGCGGTGCCACTAACCACTACTGGTGTTGCTATCAATCAATTGGACCGTGGTGTTTTGCGGGGGAAACCCACCCTTGGGATGGGTTTGCGGTAGTAGCTACACAGGGTTTCATGGAGCAGGGTGAACAGTGCCTACGCCTACAACAGTGTTTAGGTTTTAGGGTGTTTAGGGTATTGCAAAAGCCAAGCAGCCTAAATACGTTAAGCACACCGGAGCGTGCTCCCTACCTGTTCCCAGGAACATGGGTTAGGGTAACTGAATGCGGTCTTTCTGGTTTCCAGGACCCTACGCATCGTGACAGGACACAGCTTCCGTGGCCCAAGACTCTAGGGTTGCTGGTCAGATTGTCTAGGGTTTTCATGGCACAGAGGGTAGGGTTTGCCTTCCATGGTGCTCCCACCTGCTGCACTTCCCTTGGGCTCCCGAAGCTCAGGCGGGCCAACGCTGTTTAGGGTTTAGGGTTTAGGGTTTAGAGTTTAGGGTTTGGGTAGCCGCTCCCACCTGTTGCGCCATCCCAGGGCTCCTGCAGGAGAGGCATGCCACCGCTGTTTAGGGTTTAGGGTTTAGGCGACCACTGATTAGGGTTTAGGTAGCCGCTCCCACCTGTTGCGCTGTCCCAGAGCTCCTGGAGCAGAGGCATGCCACCGCTGTTTAGGGTTTAGGCGACCAGTGGTTAGGGTTTCGGGTTTTGGGCTTAGGATTCCACCTGTTGCGCTGTTCCTGGGCTCCTGGAGCAGAGGCAAGCCACCGCTGTGCGGAAGAGGCCCATGGCCTCACATGGCACCTGGGAGGGATCGTCCCTCACCTGCTGGTCCCACTGGTGCCTGCTGCCCACCCTGTCGACTGCCAGCAGCACACAACGCATGGCGCCGCAGGCAAGCATGGCTGCGGGGCGCGGGGCACAGATGTATTTTCAAGTTATGGTGCCCTAATGTGCTGCGTTATGGCACCCTAAGGTGCTTCAATGTGCCGCTCGTTGTTTGTCTGGTTATTGTGCCCTGATTATTGTGTCCCAAACTGGCGTCACAAACCGCGTGCATGTTGCCACTGCACACTCACCAGACAGGTAGGGCTTAGGGTTTAGGGTTTTGCTACTGCGCACGCACCAGACAGGTAGGGCTTATCGATTGCCATTTGCGTCAGGGATATGATAGCAACCATGACCGCATTGGGGCCAAACCCCTCCCTTGTTGTGTCCAGCTCCACCAGTTGCTTGTCAATGACACCCTGCACATAGCTGGCTGCAGGGGGTGGGCAGGTATTTAGGGTGTAGGGCCCAGGTTTTAGGGTTTAGGGTATCAGCCTGCACACAGCTGGCTGCAGGGGGAGGAACACGAGGTGAATTTTTGTACTGCGTAATTTTACAATGTTCAGTCCATAGAATTTAATCTTCACAATGGTCAATGGACCAATCTCCAGAAACTACCGCACCATTACCTACATGGGGCCTCTAGCCCTCTATCCACCGCGCCGCAGCGCCCGACATGTCCTCGCCCGCACCCACCGCACCACCCACCCCACCGCAGCCTGCAGGGGGCCTCTGGTTTACCTCTCCACTCCTCCCCAGATCCCAAATTTGGCATCCCCGAAATCCCCATCCCCGTGATCCCCATCCCCGGGGCTGACTTGTCCTCAGCCTGGAGAAGCACTTATGAGTGTCCTCAGCTGCCCGAGCACTGTTCGAGCCACACACGACTCGTACGGGACCCTACAGAGGGTGATCTCTTCCATTCGGGCGATGACATCTGCATGGGGAGGAAAACAAAGGGGTGAAATGATGACATCTGCAAGGGGATGGAAACAGAGGGGTGAAATGATGACATCTGCAAGGGGATGGAAACAGAGGGGTGAAATGATGACATCTGCAAGGGGAGGGAAACAAAGGGGTGAAATGCGACACAGTCCATTGGATGCCGGCAGCGAGCTGCTACCTGGCGAATTCTAAAACCCGTACCCCTAAACCCTAAACATGGTTAAGTATTGTTCAGGCCACACAAGACTCACGTGGAACCCCGCAGTGGGAAATTTCCTCCAGTTGGGCAATGACAAAGTGCACAGGGTGGGAGGAGATTGCATTGGAAATTTATGGTATGCGTGGTAACTGTTCTTATAATATGTGTCTGTATAAAAACCATAGCTTGCGGGTGGTAGTGCGCTGAATTGGATGGCCAAAGCAACAAGGCTTGCAACGTAGTGTGTGTGGTTTGAAACCTGGACTTGGCTGTAAGTAGCTGCATGGGGCTGCGCTGCTACTTGTGCCTCAGCTCCCCTCAAGATGCTGGATTAGGGTTCAGGGTTTGTGTGGCATGATATAGTTTACTTGGCGCTTGGCACACGTTAGTTGCTGCAGCTGCTGGCCTCGGTTTGCACCAATATGTTGATGGAAAAAGAGGGTAGCACTCTACACACTGCCTGATGGACCTTGAATTCCCAGTTGAAGAATATCAAGATATGACTGTAATATGACGTTACCCTCGGGAGGTGTCTGGTTTGAGAGGAGATGGGCAGTTCTTGAGACTGTGCACACCATCCACCACTAAGACAAGGGCCTGTATATGCATAGACACCCGCTGCTGCACAACCACCCTGCAGGTCACACAGCGAGCTGTGCTAGCTGCAAACCCACCCCAAGTAAGTTGGGCACCTCCAGCTTCATGCAAGGAGCAAAACAACCACTATTAGAGGGGTGCATATGCATGTGGGGGTGAAGCTGGGGACTGCACTGACATCCCTCTGCTGCCTAGTCGAGAGGGTACGCTTAGGGTACGCCACTAAGGTCACGCTCAACTTGTTTTAGCTGACGTCTGAGTTCTGGACTGTGCAGCTGAAGAGAGTGCTCTTTAGGCTGCAACCTTGTGCTCGGCATGCATGCATATGCCACTTGGCTGCAATAGGAGCAAAGAAGGTCAAACGTTAAAAGACTAGTGTGGCTGTACGTCAAAAGTATTGATATCGCGTAAACATGGGCAGGACACAGCGAACAGCAACACGCAGTTTCGCACCAGTGCTGCAAGACACACCCTGCCTGCGCCCAAGTGCGCTCCCACCGAGGCTCCCACCCATGCATATCTCCACTGTTCTCCCACCTCATGCACATATCTCCACCGTTCTCCCACTGCCCACTGAGCAGTTTACTATTTGCTAGTAGCTGAAGCGGGCAGCTGTTGCCTGCTGATACCCCCCCGAGCTCGTTCCTCCCTCTTCCTCCCCTCCTTTCCAGTTCTGGCCTCAGAAACGTCAGTGACACGTCACAGAGGCACATCTTATCGTTGGGGTCCCCTTTCTTACGCCGTCTCTTTATCCCGTTGGTCACCATATTCTTCTTCTTCTTCTTCGGGGTGATCTCCCCAACGTTGACGGCCTTATCTAGCTTGAACGTGGCTCGAGCACTGCCTGGTGTACACTGCTGGCACTGCGAAAGAAGGCATGCCTGGTGTACACTGCTGGTACTGCTGGTGAGGCGAGGCCACCCGACACACCCATTAGAGTGTCCGCTGTACCGCAGGCTCGGCACCATCTATCAAGAAAGGTACGTAGGCGCAGTTGGCAGCAACTGTGTCTTTGAAAGCCGTTGCGTGTGGTGAGGTTGAGCGCTCGAGCAACCCTTAAGGTTGCCAGCCTACAGGCGCATAGGCCTGTTAACCGTTCACTACGTCGACGCGCCGGGTTGCGCCACAGTACTCTCATCCTTAAGCGTTGCTTGGTATAGTGAGGCTGGCCATTATGACCCCATTGCGTGTAGATTTTGGAACCCGAGACACCTTGCAGCCTGGGTACACCTAGTCCAGCAGTACATGTACAGCCTTGACGGCCATGACGCGCCGGGTGCACCACCCACCACCCTGTTGCGGACTACCTCAGTTCCGTTACGCTTTGCTGGTCGACATGGATAGCTGAGTGTTTTTCGTGCGCTTGCAACCCGTCCGTGGTTGAACGGACTGGATAACTCTGGAGATCTGGTGGCGGCGAACCATGCATGGTAGTAGAATTGGTTTGCGTTGAGGTGTCGCCGTTCTTCCCCAGTGGGATATCGCTGTGCGTAAGACGGGTTATCGGTTCGAGGTTGCACGCTCAAATGCAGGAGGTGGCTTTCAGCGGTGGTACGGATGCCAGGGTCTGACCTGTTATTCCTTGTCTAGATCTTTTGAGCCTGATTGCCGCATCATGATTATCGGCGTTACTAACCAGGTTGCCTTCGGCTCGACGAAAGTGTATCTGAAGAGGGCTGTTTTGCTTTCTTTTGCTTTCTTTCGGGGTGAGGCCCGCTGCCATTCAGTAGAGGCCCGGGTGCCCGTCGATCATGCGTCGCCTTTTACACTTGTCACATGTCGGTCGGTATCGACCAGGCAAAGGACAGGTGGCTGGATAGGCTGGAAAACTGCCCGGGACCCCCCCACACCCTTTCCCTACGCCTACTACGCCAACTTAGTTACCTGTGCACCTTGCAGGGAGGGTAACTGTGGTTCAACACGCCTGGCTAACACCGGTACCCGCAGCCCGTCCACCATGGCCACGGCGCTCGACTCCCCCTTGCGGTTGCGCTGCCTGGCGCTGCTCCTCCTGGCACTGGTCGCCTGCCCCGCCCGTGTGCAAGGTAACAGCTTTGCTGTATGTATGCGTGTCTATGGGCACAGAAGTGCCGCGTCTGCTGTGCCTTTTCGTTCGAACCATATGCATGCCCTTGTCTGAGCCTCAGGCTGATCTGGAGGCTGAGGCAGTACAGTTTTTTAAATTTAGGACAGCTGCAGCTGTTGCTATAGCTGTCGACAGTTGTGCACACAGAGCCTACTTTACTGGTGTATACGACTATGTTTGGCCACTTCGACACGTCAGCTTTCTTTGCCACAAACTTGAGGGTTACTTGAGTGTGGGATCTGGCGGGAGCAGACCAATTTGTATGGTGGCTGGCCATGGTGCCGTGTTAAACACGTTTCTTAAAAAGCATGTGCTCTTTAACACGTAAAAAACACGTTTCCAACACCAGCTACACCAGCCGTATTCCACACCTTTTCTGGGTCACAGTGTCATGCATGGCCTGTTGGGTTTTGTCGGCCAGGTTGCACAGGGTCTCGTGCTACGTTGTGGTGCCCTCTGCTGTGCACAGCTCCTAGCCACTCTTTGGTTCGTGAAGCACTAGATGCACAGGGGCCTGGTGCACCGGTGCGCGTTGTCTCAGGTCCATTGTAGTGCACCGGTACCTGTGGTGTGTTTGGTTCGTATCGCACACCCGCAGGCTGGTGCCGTCTGCCTACACCCTACAGCTGGAGGGCAACGCTCCCTTTCTTGTTACCAAAGTGACCTAGGTAACGTTACCAAACTACCTGTGCCCCACTGCCGTATGCATGCATGTGCCGCACTCCTGCACTGCCATATGCATGCATATGCATTCACCGGTGACTACTTACCAAAGTCCCTTGGCCATGCCTGGCGACCTCATTTACCAGTTGCCAGTCGCCAAAGCCCCAGGGCCTGGTTAGTCTGGTCCGTAGTGAGCTACATTCTGCCGAGGGCTTACACCCCCTAGGGTGGTGGTCCCTTCAACTGTGTGTGGTTCATGCAGTACAGGGTTGATGCCGGCTAACTTTGCCACAGTCTGGGTGCTTTTGAGCTAAAACTTTGTGATGCACAACGTTTGTTTTATGTGTCTTGCCAAGCAAGCTGGCATGTTTGTATTGGTAGCTCGTGCCATGCCCGCGGGTACCTACACTTTGCCACGATCTTGGTGCTTTTATAATTTTGTGATGCACAACGTTTGCTTATGTGGGTTGCCAAGCAAGCTTGGCATGTTTGTCTTGGGTAGCTAGCCCTATTTAGGGTTTAGGGTTTGTCACTGTAGAACAGTAAGAGGCCTTAAGACAATTGTGCACCCAAAACTCGAAGTGTTGACACTTGCCTGTTCATGCAGGCTGGGCTGCGATCTACCCTTCCCGCCATGGGGCTTTCTCAACATGCGGCATCGGCAATGACGGGGGCTACTGCTGGGGCAGTAACGCTGGTGGCCAGCTAGGCACCGGCGACTCCTCTTATTTCACCGCCACCGCCCCAACCGCTTTGCCTTTGCCCGCTGATACTGCCACCAGTGGCGGCAAGTGGACGAAATTCTCACTGGGGGCCGGCCAAGTATGCGGCCTGGCCACTGAGGCCCCCGGCACCAGCGTGGCCACCAACGCCTACTGCTGGGGCTACGGAGGTGGTGGGATGGTGATACCGTCGGAGGGTGCGGATGATAACTTCCTCCCGGTGCCGGTCCCTCTCCCGCCAGGCAAGGTGGCTTGGGTGGACATCTCCTGCGGGGGGGATCACACTTGCGCTATTGCCACCAGCTCCGCCGATGCCACTGACCGCTCGGCATGGTCGGTCCACTGCTGGGGGGCCAACTGGAGTGGACAACTGGGCATTGGCACCCAGTCTGGGACAAACACGGACTTCACTGCTGCCGCCAGGTAGGCCTGCGCATGTGGTTTAGGGTTGAGTTAGGGTTGAGGTAGCTTAGGGTGTACTCCTGCCCCCAAATAGCCATGCACCTACAAAATTTACCATAAGAATTTAGTTGACAGTCACCAAATAGACCTGCAGTTGATATTAAAGCGCTAGAATATATGTAAAAAATTTAAATCCCAGAAAACAAAAAACCGATTAAATTTAAACTGTTCCTGTTACCTTGACGATGCTTTTGTCCACGATGTCCCTTGTGATTGAAATATGCCTCCCCACCAGACAGCAGTACACCCTGACCCTGAACCTGCAGGCCGGCAGGCTACACGGAGTGGAGGTCCATCAGCGCAGGGGGCGCCCATGTGTGCGGGATTGTCGCCACCTCGCCGACAGCTGCGGGACAGATTGCTTGCTGGGGGTATGGCGGCGTTGGGCAGCTTACTCAGTATGAAGCATTGCTTGTGCCTACAGTATTGACAGACAACCTCTTGCAAAGCTGCGCAGCCGTGGGCTCTGGAGAAACGCACACCTGCGCCCTGTGCACAGCGCCATCCGGCACCCTTGCGTACTGCTGGGGAGACAACGGGTATGGCCAGCTGGGGAACTCAGGTTTAGGGTCCACCACCATCACCCCAACCCCGGTAGACGCTCCAGCCGGTGGGCAGGCCATCACCAACTGGGCAAGCTTGAGCGTGGCAAAAGCCTCAGTCTGCGGGCTGACCTTGGACAGCAAGGTGTACTGCTGGGGTAGAAACGACTTTGGGCAGATGGCGCAATTACCGGGTACACAATCAGTTCCCTCCCCATACCGCATTGCCATGCTGGACGGAGCAACATCAGTCAGTGCAGGTGCCTACATGATGTCTGCCATCACAAGTGCCACTGCAGCCTACATGTGGGGGTATGACAACGGTGGTGAGCTGGGTGTGGGGATACCACCTGCATCGGAGGTGATAACACCTACGCTCCTTGTTGACACAACACCACCGTTGCCATCACCATCACCACCATCGCCGGAGCCGCCATCACCACAGCCACCATCACCAGCGCCCCCATCACCACAGCCACCATCACCACAGCCGCCATCACCACAACCCCCATCCCCAGCGCCCCCATCACCCACCCCTCCATCCCCAACGCCCCCATCACCACAACCCCCATCACCACAGCCACCATCACCTGCTCCTCCATCACCACAGCCACCATCGCCCACTCCTCCATCACCTGAACCACCATCACCTGAGCCCCCTTCACCCGCTCCTCCGTCACCACAGCCGCCATCACCACAGCCGCCATCACCACAACCGCCATCACCACAGCCACCATCACCACAACCACCATCGCCAGAGCCACCATCGCCAGAACCGCCATCACCACAGCCACCTTCATCACCACCACCACCATCCCCCTCTGCGACCGGCGAAGGCGACCCCCACTTCCGTGGCTTTGGTGGCGCATGGTTTGATTTCTTTGGCTACCCCAACGCTGTGTTTAGCGTTTTGTCAGAAGCTAAGTACCAGGTGCGGCCTCCACATTCAACACTACTTGCGGTTAGTGTTTAAGGGTCTTGTCGGAGGCTGCGTACCCAGTGTAGATAGTGGGTGTATGTAGATGTGTGTGTGTATGTGTGTGTGTGTTCAGTTGCAGCTGGGACCACCCTTGTAGATGGTGGCCACGTGACAACTGCAAATGTGCACACTTGTAACCGTATAAAACGCATTGCACAGGTGGTTCATATGTAGTAGTTGGTTTTATTCTGAAGCGCTTCTCTGCAGTGCACCATCCATCCCTTACATCCCCATCCCTATCCCCAGGTCAACGCGTTGTTTTCCAACCTGGGCAATGCCCAGGTCGTTAACAATTACATGACCAAGGTCGGCATGCTCACCCCCGCGACAGCCGTGGTGGTGGAGGTGGGCGAGGCCAACGGCACCCTGGCTGTGTGGGTGGTGGGGAACAAGGGCGTTGACCTGGCCACAATGATGCAGCCCGGCACCGCCTACCGCCTGGCGCCTGATCTCATTGCCGTGCTGACCGCCGCCCACCCCAGTGGCAAGGCGGGTGCCACCATCAAACTGGTCTCAAAGGACGTTGCTCTGACGGTGTACACAGGTGGGTTGGCGGTGGTTGTTCCGGTGCGGTGTGTATATGATTTAGGGTTTTGCGGCAAGTGCAGGCTACTAGGGTGACCCTCTGAGGCCCTCTGGATTTAGGGTTTAGGTATTTTTTGTTGCAAGCTCGCGGTGCTTCCCTGGGCGTGTGCCGTTGCTGCACCTTGGTGAATATGCCAAACAAAGAATTGCAGCACCCCTCTCGTGAACCATAAACCCTCCAATCATAAACTCTAGATGGGCTGGCAATGAGCCATAAACCCTACACCCCTATGTGCCTGAAACCCTCACGAACTGCCAACCCCCACTGTGCAGGTGCTGGTGAGCCGTGGCTTGACCTGGGCATCGACCTGCTAAGCGCTGACCTGGAGGACATGCATGGCATTGTGGGGCAGACATGGGTTGGGGGCAAGGGCGTGAACCCTAAGGTAGGGTCCACCTCAATTAAATACATTCTACAAAGTGTGGGGCAGACGTGTACATCAGTAGTGAGCAGGGGTAAGACTCTTCATCAGGGCTCTGAGAGTGAACTAAAGCGCTTGGTCCACTTTTCTCTCTATTTTAAGCACTTGATTTGCAACCCAGTAAAAAATGCAAAGCAACATCTTGTAACAGCAAAATAATCCCTTTTTGTTTTTATTGGAAAAATGGGGAGCGCCTTCTTGCAACTCCATTGCTTGATATGAATGACCACTTTTTTATATTGGCAAAAAGGGTAGTGTCTTTTAACACCGATTGCTTGACAAGAGTGACCACTGCTGTGCAGGTTTTGAACGGCAGCCATGTTCTGGAGGGCAATGGAGACGCAGACTACGAGGTGACCGACGGCATCCTGGGCGCCACCACCACCTTTGCCCGCTTTGCACACACCACCTACCCCGCCACCCGCCGCGCAGCCATCACCGCCAAGACCACCAGCGATGGAGAATTGGATCAGGGCTTGGACAAGGCCGCCGTTATCAATGTGCCTCGTCGTCGCATGCGCGAAGAGAAGCTGGCTGCCCGTGCATCTGTGGTGATGCCACTGGCAGCCATTGGCGATGCAGGTCTGCCAGGCTGGTTTGGTGCCAGCTCATTGGGCTCTGCGCTTGGGGGCAACTAAGCTCTTCAATGGCACAAGCTGACATGGTAGATATTGTGCATCATGTCTCGGACGCTGAATGGCTTATCTGGTGAAATGGGTGAACCTGGAAAAGTACAATAAACATGCAATAGTCAAATTTGGCACAATGACATCCAATCACATAATGTCATCGTGCAAGCTTGCCCGCCACATTTGGCGAGAAGGCATACAGGAATCTGAGCTAGCAAGTGGAACGCCTCTCTTGCTTTTTCAAGAGCTGCTCCCGTAACCAACCTGCCAATTGGGCAGCTTGTTACGTAGACTGCTAGTTGTGCTATCGTAGTAGCCCTCTAGGAGGGCTCATTTTCAAGGGTCGAAGTACTATCGTGGATTACTATCAAAAGGTGGATTACTATCAAAAGGTCATCGACTGTAATTTGTGCCACTGGTCAGTTCCTTACCGCCGATGACCTTTTGATTCTGCCCAACTTCCCTTCATTCCTGAGGCCAATTAGCACGCAGGTTGAGGTTGACACTGGGTGCAACAGCTGTACAGATTGTTGGTCATGCTAGACATCATGCACGTACGGGTCCAGCTTGAGGGTGTGAGTCAGACTCACTCAAGCTCCAAGAGCTGTAGCTGCCAAGACTCCTACAATATTTGAATTATTAAAAAAAAAGCCCTACGCGAGACGCGTAATTTTGGGGACGAACCCGAGGAGGCATCAGCCGCGAAACTGTGCACCCTTTAGCTAAGCGACCCATCCAGAAAGTGACCCTACGTCATTCCCAGGTGAGCAGTCGAGCGGGTACTAATCCCACCGACTATACCTGAAGGGCCAATTAAATGGCCTTGGTGCTCGTGAACTCGCGCTACGAAGCTCACTAATTAATTCAAAACCCTTCTGTAACCGGACAATGAGTTCTTACTATACCTGTTCTAACCTGGTTGACACCATATGACACCGATATTTTCACACTGGTCTCAGTTTTGGATGTAATTCACTGGTGCTCGCCTCATAAATTTCAAGGGTCTTCATATTTTGAAGTGACTTCCATAATGAATCATGCTTTGGAAAAAATACAGCTAGCAAGCTTTTCTGTGGTAACACCCTAAAGTATAATTTTTTAACCCCGAGTAGTCGCTGGGCAGCGTTTCGCAGGCGCTCTCGTAAAAAATAGTGGTGAATGACAACCACCACCTAAAAGCAGATGAGCATCCCTCGGGGCCATATGGCCATATTTTAGCCTTGCATAGTTCCTTATCCCATGGGTGCACATGGTGCCTTGTTTAAACAATTGCCAATAATACCCGGTTGGCAACCTCGTACATTTGTGGGCTGTCACCAAGTCTTGAAAATTTAATAAGGAACTCCAACTCCTGACGAGGTTAAAACTTTACTCATAAATGGCAGGGAAACATGCATATCAACCGGTGCGCACTCCTGCGTTGTGCCATATTCAAGGTGCCAGCTACCGTACTATGGCCCAACAATATGATACCAAATACAGTATGACCAACAATGTGGCATACCCCAAACATGATCAACACAGTGTGCTTCTATTGAGATCTGCACCACCCATGGGGCACATGCGCACATGCCTAGCATTTGACCCCAGGTGACGTCTTGAGATCCGGCTGTTATAAAACAGAACTAAACGTTTAAAACACAGCAGTTCCACCGTCTGCCAAAAACGGTAGCAGCAGTCCGCAAGCCTTGGAAGTGCTACCCTTGCTGTATCACATGACAACTGTCAAATCGCCTCCCAGAGACACACACACCACACAGCGGCGAACAAAGCAGACTTGGCAAGAGTACCCATCTCCTTACACAGCCAATCAGAAAACCTGCCACATACACTGACATTCAAGCCTGTTGCCCTTTCAATTTATTCAGCCCACAATGACTCGCAAGCCTGCGGGGACCCCATTGTCTGCATTGCCGGTCTTAATATATAAACCCTTAGGGTAATATGATATAATAGGACTATCATATCTTATTACCCATACTCTTGCCATTGCCTGCGCAGGGGTGTTAATGTATAAATCCCTGGATTTATGTATCACCCCCCCGCCTGAGTAGACTCCCTCGTTTGGACCCAGTGTGGGATTTTAAATGTGCTGCAGCAATTAACCCCCTTTTACCATCCCTGTGCAGGTGTCATGGCCCGAGTGGAGGAGCTGACCCAGTGCGGGGTGGACTATGTGTCTGAATTTGCCCAAAGAGTGCTGGCTTGGCTGAGAATGAATCCCCCATCATTCGTGGAAAGCTTCCAATTTGGAGGGGGCAACCGGCACTGGCGGTGGGACAATCCGGGGGCGAGGGGCAGTGAGCCAGGTGGGTAGTGGGTTGGGCCCTCCGCCGGCGAGGGGGATAGGTGGGTAGTTGGGTAGTTGGGGGAGCGCGGGGGGGTGGTAGTGTGTGTATCACCCCCTTAGTTGCTTACATGATGCCATTTTGCAATCATTTTCATCTGACACGAATGAAAATGTTCTTTTTATGAGCGCTGCGGGGTGGTGCTTGTGTATTCGTGTAAAGAAGGGGAAGTGGGGGCCGATGTTGCAGTAGACCTGCTGTTCGGCGCTCTCCGACATTGAACAAAAGTGAAGCATTGGGTGCACGATGCCATGACCGCTAGCAACTGGTGGTACTACATGGTTCCACCCTGTGCCCCTTTCCCATGCACAAGGTTTCACCTGTGGCCTCTGCCTGTGCAGCGAGCCCTGTGCAAGTTGCCAGACAGCTGGCAATATTGGACACAACGAGGCCATTATTTGGTTTGGATCCCAACAAAATCATGATGGCCATGCTTGCACTGACAGACATGGCCGCCCAGATGCCCTATTTGTCTGGTGAGTGGGCGGCGGCAAAATGTTGGGTGAATTTTGGTGGACTGTGGCGGTGAATGTGCCCTGCTCGTCCGGTTAATCGGCAGGGGAAATACGCACAAAAGAGTGTATGTCTTGAATAATTCTTTAGTTTTGCTTTGGCAAGTGTATTACCTGTTTTGTGCAGCACATGCCATTGTAAAGTATGCAACAGGGGTGTGTACCGTATCAAAAACAAAATTTTAATGCTACCGTAAGTTACTACAATTGAAATCCTCCGTCCACGCCTCGCAGCCATGCTGTCCTCCGGCGCCCTCCCCGCCATCCCTTTATTCACTTACCCTTCATAGGTTAACCTCAGATCCCTAATAGTCATCTCTTCCTTTCTCCCGCAGCCATGCTGTCCTCCGGCGCCCTCCCCGCCATCCCTTTATTCACTTACCCTTCATAGGTTAACCTCAGATCCC